>BQNB010062107.1:0-36206 GCA_026074375.1 Tanacetum coccineum
CAAAGAAAGAGATGAACACCTTTGTGTTTGTCTTTTCTTGTTGTGTTTCGAAAATCAAGAGAAGTAAAGCTTCGAAAAAGATATATGATGAAAAGTGTGACAAACTTTTAGAGATTTGTAATATCCTCAAATGAACACACAAAACTGAGATCTTGTTCTTTTCATGAACGATTGATAAGTTTTAGTCCGAGTTTGAGTTATCGAGAATAGTGACCGAGTTTGGATCTGAGATTATGATACCGAGCTTAATTTTTGAAAACTGTTTTGGATCTGAGATGAGTTTCTTTGTTCTTTCGTTTTTTCTTTTTGATGGTTGGTTAATATTGAGATCTTTGACGAGATTGTGTGAATGGTCTTTTAAAGATCTTTGAGTTTTCTTGATAAACACACAAAAATTTCTAAGATCTTTGATGAGGTTGGTTTGAGTTTTGTTTGACGAAAATGGTTCCGAGTTTGTTTCTGAGTTTGTGTTTCTTGTTTGAGTTTCCGAGTTTTTCTTTGGATCCGAGTTTGATTTTTGAGAAAGGATTTTGGATCTATGATGATGTTTACCGAAAAATCTGAGATCAATCTCCTTTTATCCCGTTTCTTACCGAAAATAACTCGATCCGAGTTTGGTTATGATATGAGTTTGGTTTCCGAGTTTAGTATTCGAGATTATTTTGGATCAGTGATGATTTAGCTTTTTGTGAGATATGATCTTTTAAAGATTGAGATTCTATTGTTATACACACAAAAAGAAACTGAGATCCAACTCTTCTTTTTCGATTCCAAAGTCGATAATACCGACTTTGACCGGTCAAAAATTGATAAAAACAGTTATGGACCGAGTTTGACCAGTCAATGATGTTGTAACAAACTTTTCCGAGTTTGACCAGTCAAACAACCGAATTTGATTTTAATAACAACTTTTACTGAATTTGAAAATAAAAATCTGCTGAGTTTAAAAAATAAGCCCAAATAAGCTAAAATTTATACTAATTTGCCACGCCACTTACGATAAAACCGCAAGTGTTCAATCTCGATAGAACCGAGATTAGCAAAATAAGTACAAATAAGCTCTAAAAACTGAATAAGCACATTTTCAAGCAGATTAACTCGATAAGCACACGAAAATAAGCTGAAAAACTGAATAAGCACACGAAAAATAATCAAATTCAGTAAAAATGACACGAAAATCAGAATAACACAGCAGCAGCGAATCAGGACAGAATAAGCTCGAATAAGACCAAAATAAGCTCGAAATAAGTTGCTGGAATAAGCTGTCGGAATAAGCAATCTGAATAAGCTCTCCAGAACACCACTAAATCGCTCATGCGGCTCTGATACCACTTGTTAGGTCTTGAAATTCAGGATCAATAAGCAATAGAGTGTATAGTCTAGAGAGAGAAAGTAGAGAGAGAAAGAGGGAGGAGGAGGATTAGAGAACAGATAGAATGAGATTAAAAAACTTGGAAGACACACAAAGACACACCTCACAAATGAGGAGGTGGAGGGGTATTTATACCCTTTTACAATGAATGACCATGGAGCCCTTGTCTTCTAGACATTTACAATTTAGCCCCTTTGACTTATAGTCTTTGACTATTTACCATCTACCTAACCTATTACACAATAATATTTCATTATTTATTACAAGACATTTATCTCAATAAAATCGTCACTTTTACCAATCCTAACAATACTTACTGGTTTTTTAGGCACTGGTACATTACAAGCCGTTCGATTGTGTCCCTTAGAACCACAACAACCAATATTATTATACTATTGATTACAGAGACGGATATCTCAATAAGATAAAAAAAAAAATCCGTCACTTTTTTATAATCCTAACATCTCCCCCCAGTAAGACGATCATTGAGATCTCTCTTTGATTGCATTAATGTTCATCATTTTCTTATTCGTAACAATCTCCCCCTAAAGGATGATTATTGAGATCTCTCTTGTGACTTTGATCTTTGAACTTGAATGCTTGTCTGTCTTGAGTCTTGTTATGTAATAGTGGTCTTGTTCCAGTCATGCTCTTGTGATCTTGATCTTGATCTTTTCATTTTCTTTCGTCTTTGCCTTTGAGATCTTCTCAAATCATCATTCTTTACCGTGAATCCATCTTGATTATCTTTTGCAGCTTTTGACCAACATACTCATACTTTCTTGATAGCTTACAATCTTCCTCATGTAGAACTTTTGTCTTGACCAACAACTTGATGATTTGAGAAAGTTCTTTGTTTTATCAGAGTTGCGGAAGTGTATCTTTGAACTTTGAGTATGAGATATGAAGGAATAAATATGACGGTGTTCTTGCTTCTGAAAGGTAAAGATGTTGTTGGTGTTCTTCCCCCTAATTGCTTCCCCCCAAATAAATAACCATTCGTATGCACATACTTTACATTTCTTCCCCCTAATTGTTGCGCTTTATTGAAATATTCAGCTAGAACACTTCTCTTCCCCCTGATTGCATTTGATGACCATCAAACATAATCATAACCTTGTTGCACCTGAATATTCGATAGTGAAGTCATGTGAGGGGTACAATCTAAGCAGTGATACATACTTCTAACTTCATCCAACAATCTCCCCTTATCAAATATTTCGAACATCATAAGTAACTTGTAATACCAAACACTTCACTATTAATAAATCAAGAAATGTTTGTTTGTGTTTTTTCAAAAACAAATTCCGAAAAAAACACGATAACTACTAGATCACTTAAGATTACTGGAGTTAACACTAATAGAATCCATTAAAAAACTCATTTTCCAAATTATGACTATGTTCAGACGTTGAGGCTTGGATGTTCGGACACTGAGCAGGTATTTCCATTCAATCATTGTGAAATACTCAGATTTAAGTATCACTCTTAATATGTTCCGGCATTATGTCACTAGACAGCAATATCACATCAGACAAATAAGCGACTCTTGTACTTTTTTGTATCTTCTGAAGTTTAATAGGCAAATGTACTTTTGTTCCTAATGTGAGATTATAGAATTGATCTCATTTGGACTCTAGACTCAATTAGTACTTTTTGGTTTTAGTGATTACCGGAGGCTGGAGCAGAACAGCCAACTTTCCAATATCAATAATCTCAAAGTGGAGATGTCAAGAGATGTATGCCGTTAATACTCCCGTGACTATGAACAAGAATTCTTTTGAGAGAATCTTGCGTTGCTAGGAAGGGTTGTCCATATGAGCTCACTGGTTCCATGATGTCTTCTTCAATACCAAGCATATACGTCTTTGTGATATTCAAAGATAGATTAATGGTATTAACCAAACCCGGTTTCTTTCTGCCTAAAAGTTTGTGGAGGGCCTTCTATTCTTTCCAACCCTTTATCCATATATTTCTTTTTCATTCTTCAAGTAAATGTAGTAGGGTGTATTCCTTTTTAGTTCTTACTGTTTGAAATCACACATAACTGAAAGTACAAAAGATTGTTAAAACTACTTAATAGGTCCATACTTAAAAGCAGTTTATTTTTTTTTGATTATTTATCAGTTTTTTTTTCTTCCAGATGAAGGGTTAAAGAACCCTAAGGAAAATGATTCATGGGTCGTCACTAATTTGAGCAGAGAAAAAGCCACATACAAAAGTACAAAGCATGTAAAATTCTTAATAGTCCAAACATGTGACGAAGAGTGAGGTTTTTGTCCCTCTCGGCTTAAAGTAAGCTCTTTCGCGTATAGCATGGTTGAAACACATTTTGGGAACAAGACACTTTCCAGACAATGATGGGCACAACCACGTTCTAGTTTTTGTATCTAATGCTTACAAGTAACATCATTAGCAATGTGGTCTTTGTGGACAAAACAATCAAAGTAATCCAGTATGGCTTTCGAGTTCACCATCTATGTAATGTGGTCACCAGCTTTGTATAAAAGAATTGTGTTATTGTTTGTTAAAAATTACATTCATATTTTGTGTAAAAACTCCGCGCTGCGCAGCGAAGCGCGGTTTTTAAAAACCAGTTTTTTTTGTGAAAGGACCCACATCCGATATAAGATTGCCGCCTATATTACATTTATGAACACCTACCAACTTTTATGAAAACCTATCTATATTTTGTTTTGTGTATATTAACAACACTTCAGTAATATAAAAGACCACTGTCTTATTGAGGAATGCTATAACCTCAAAAGATATTTACAAAAAAATTATCCCACAAAAGGATTGTTTTTTATGTAACTAAATGATGCATATAAAGAGAGAGAATTAAAAAGTGAAATTTGAAACAATGCACTTAACGCTAAGACACATCATTTTGTAAAAACTTTTGTGGGAGTTTCTTTGTGATTATAACATTTTCCTAATTGATTATACCAGCACTACAATCAGTAAGTAAATAATATAAGTGAATAAATTTGGACTAGTAGATGAATGGGCCAAAACAATTTATACATTTAGATAACATCTTTATCATAAATTAAAATTATATAGATAACACTATTTTATCAACAATTCCAATATATACATACCAAACTTTTTATATCTTTTGAATCTTTGAATGGCCAATTTATCAAGTAACAAGGATGGGACACTTAAAATGAATAAATGTAATTTCTTAATCATACATTTTTTTTCCATTTACAATAACTATAAATATGTACTTATACTAATATACTCTTAAAATGAATCATACATAAATACAAAACACATACACACTAATTAAAAAAGTAAAAATGAGTTGGTCCGAAGTATATTTCAAGAGTTTTTTTTTCATCAAGAAAAAAATGGAAGTCAGTAATGAAATGAGTATTTTCCAAACATGAAGAAAATGAAATCAGGAAATGAAAAGCGGGTATTTTCAACATGAAGAAAAACGAGAAAAATCAGAATGAAAGCAATTACATCTCGCACAATAAATCAGAATTTATATCAGACACGGTAAGTACATAAACAATTTTAGTACCTAGTATATTTATAGGTTGCTACTAAAAAATACAATGCATTAAAACTCGTTAAAAATTCGTTTTCAGGTGTTTAATTCTCGTCAAGATTTAATAGATTGGGTTGACAGAACAGGAATTTTCAATTGTTACGTATTGTGATTAAAAGATCTAAAGCTAATGCAAATGTCTCTTTTCATTGTGATGTTGATGGTAAATACACTAGTAAAAAAACCTCAACTAGAAATACTGGCACAAAAAATGTGATTGTCCTTTTGATTTGGAAGGGAAATATTTGTATGATGATTGTTGGACATTGACTGTCATATGTGACACACATAATCATGAACCAACATTACATCTAGAAGGTCACGCATATGCACGACGATTGTTTGAAAGTGCGTCTCAGTTAGTGAATGATTTGTTAGAAAAAATGTGAAGCCACGAAACATTTTATCTACTTTGAAAAAACAAAATCCTCAAAATATATCTACTTTAAAAACGATATACAATGCATCCCAAAATTTTCGTCTAGGAAAAAAAGCTGGAAAAACACCAATGCAAAAGCTCATGTCTTTTTTTTACATCAACTCACAAGAGACAACTATTCATTCAAGTCTTGAGCATAGCAAAATTGTCACTCGACATCGATACAACATACCATTGGTCAACTCGTAATGTTTAAGGGTTATTAGTCGAATGAATTTAAGATGTGATATGTATCTTTTAAATTTTATTTGTATCGTTTATCTTCTATTGTTATATTTTCATTTGATGTAATAAATGTGTTTTTAATATTTAACAAATTAAGTTATCCTTTTTCACATCATATTTTTTGGCACATTATACGGGTTAAACAAGTTGAACGGGTTTGTGGGTCAACCCGAAAATATTAATTTTCGTGTCGGTTCAAGTATGAGTCGAGTCAAGAGTTGTCACCCCTATCAACTAAGGTATTTTAAATAGTTGTATTATCAACAATAAAATATAGTGTCAAACACAAAAAAATAAAATACAAAACACTACAAAAAGAAAAACAATGTTTACAAGTCTACCCGATACAAAGTAGAGTATATATGCATGCATAATATTTTATAATAAAAAAATAAAAAACGAAAAAACACAACCATGCCGCTATTATCCGAATGTTACATCACATGGAAAAAAAATAAAAAATATATATATATTTTAACCCATCTACAATTAATGCATAATGGTTAAGATAGTTATTAAATTTGATTTGATGTTGAGACGGTTATTACACTTTGATTTGATGGAGAGGGAATAGCTCAAAATCGGGTGTTGCTATATGCACACTATCACATCAAAGCATTAACATGTCAATCATGTCACTAATTACCTCTCTCCCTTATTATATTATTAGTTATCATGTATAATTTTGTATCTTTTTTACTATTTAAATTTTTCATTACTATCTTTTAAGTGGTGTTCGTCCTCTTAAAAGAACATTGTATTTTCTTGAGTTGTAATAGAATTTTTTGTAACGTAATGCATTTTCTTTTTATTGTTTAATGGTGTTTTTGTAAATAATAATTTTAATCGTATTTTACTCTAAATCCATGTACATGCGGATTAAATTTAAAAAGAGCAATAACATAAGTCGTTATTGAACGTGAAGAATAATAAAACGAACAAAAAGACTTTTCTAAACATCCTTATAACTTATTTAAAAAACTTTTATCACATACCAAGAGACAAATCTCGGTTACTCATTCTTTTTTTACACAAACAAGTTATATTGGCACGACGAACATTTAATTTTTTTTTATAAACGGACACTTTGATATATTTTCGCCAATTTTTTTCTTGTTTTTTTACGTTTTCTTTGTTGTATCGAAATTCGTATGACATATCATATGTGATTATAGCAAATTTCTAAAACTTCTATAATCACATGTGAAAAGATCACATTTGGTAAAAATCGCATATGTTTGAAATCACGTGTGATAAAAATCACATATATTTTTGTAAAAAGTTGATGAAAGTGTGTTTTTTATTTAATATAAACAATAAATAGCCAAGATTGATCCCTTAGTATGTATGAAAATATTTGATATGTAAATGAACTCAAATAAAACATTTATATTAGCCGTACTTAAAATAACTAGACGAGTACACATACATATCAACGGGATTTCATAGCGAGGCGTGGTGTCTACGTTATGAAATAGACAAATGCGTTGACTTTAGGCGTGGCGTGAGTTGAAGCGTGAAAAAGCGGGTAAGGGCGTAAGGTGTGGCTAGTTTTTTTGAAGTGTTTAGGAGATTTTCTAATATTTTAGATATGGACTTGGATTTACTAATATTTTGGATTAAGACTTGAATTTAATAATATTTACCACTCATATAATTATAAAATATGTTATAAATCTATAAATATTTTTTGCCGCCTTAAGTCACGCTTCGAAAATGTCATGTCGCTACGCCATACGCTAAAATTTGAGGCTTGACTATACCGTGACGACACGCCTCACGCTATTTATAACATTGATAAATTACACGTATTAATAGTTTAGTATACTAAAAGAGAAATGGATAAAAAAATCTTAGAATAAAACAAGAGATAAATAATAAAAAAATCTGAAATATTAGACAAGATGGCAGGTAATTTTTTTTTTACGACGGATTTTATTAAGAGCTAGCAAAAGCTAGGAAAAAGATTACATAGAAGTAATAGTAGCTATAGGATTATTCAACCAACCTACCCAACTAATATTACATTTGGGATTTCTAGATGAAATCCACAAAAAAGATTGAGAGACTATAGAATCCCAAATCGTCGACTTCTTTGGAGAGGAGCTAGAAAAGACCAAGAGGTTGCGAAAATTCCAAATGGACCACAAAAGAGTCCCCCCGACTCCCTCAATAAACGAACGGACCTTGGAAGGGACATGTAAGCCACCCAGCCAAACGTACCACTCCTCAATATTGCAGCAAATTGAAATGTCTAACTCCCACCATTTGGCGAAGAGGGGCCACAAGTCTTTAGCCAAACCATAATTAAAAAAAGTGTGGTTAACCGTCTTGAGATCACCTTGACAAGAAGGACAAGTAAGCGAGCTGACTTCGATACCACACCTATCAAGATTAACCCTAGACGGGAGCTTGTTAAGCTTCAACCTCCAAAGAAACACATTAACTTTAATGGGGAGAGATCGATTCCAGTGTGTAGTTTCATTACATGTATCCAACAAACAAGAATCCACCAAGGAACGTATAGAGGCCACGGAAAAACCCGAAGAGACGCCCAAAGACCACTGCCAAGCGTCTCGATGATCAGAAAGAGTAATGTTCCCAATAGCATTTTTAAAGCATTAAACTGAACCGAATCCTCACCGCCTCTAGGATTCCTCCGTAAAACTAAAGACCAATCATCTAAACCAACTCGGCTAGCAATGGAGCACCTTTTATCAGTTTCAAGAAGATACATGCGAGGGAACATCTCCTTTAAAGACTGATTGCCACACCATAAGTCAAACCAAAAACTCGAATCCAGACCGTTACCTATCTTGCGGGTGCAAAAAGAAAAGAGGTCAATACCTTTTGACTTGAGGCTGTTGATCGATGAAAGGATTGAACCCCAAGTGCTATGCTTCGGTCTACTATTGGTGACGTTGTTGATGCCCCCTTCAGGACCATGGATACTCTTTTGGGAAAAGATGAGTACAAAAGTACTCGTGCACAAAACGGACCACATCGTCTTCAATTAAATCCCAGAATAAAGTAAAGAATTTGAAGGTAAATCCATCAGGACCCGGTGCTCGATCACCACCACAATCCCAAACGGCTTTTTTGATCTCACCACGAGAGAAAGGTCTTTCCAGGAAGTCACGTTTGCTTTGATAGCCAATTGACGCCTCTTTTTCTTTAACGTGCCATGGAAGAATCTTGTGTTTTCGTCACCTTCTAAAGCCCATTTTATCCTATCTTTCTGAGCTAAATCTTTCGCCTCAACACGATCTAAGCCTCCCAAAAACGTGAGGGAGTCTCTACGATTTTTGAAATCTTCCTCGGAATAACATTTTTGAGATTTTGGAGTTTTTTCTTGAACTGGATCAAACCATTATCATTAGCAATGCCATCATTAGTCCATGTGTTAACAACAAGATCTTGAAATCCCTCCGTCTCCAGCCAAGAATGAAAAAACCGAAAAGGAGTTGGACCATAATCAACGTGAGATTCCTTTAAAAGAATGGGTCTATGGTCCGGGATGCCTCGGAATAACATTTTTAAAAGATGGCAGGTAATTCTTCAGAGTTTGTGTGAAGTTATAATTCTATTATTATTTTAAGAGTTAAGTACATTTTTTGTCCTTGTGGTTTGGTGCGTTTTCACTTTTGGTCCAAAATTCAAAAAAGGTTTGGTTTTGGTCCAAAAACATAGTTTCGTTCCACTTTTAGTCCAATTCCGTAAATTTGGACTAAAATTTTTGGACTAAAAGTGGAACGAAACTATGTCTTTTGGACCAAAACCAAACCTTTTTTTAATTTTGGACCAAAAGTGAAAAACGCACCAAACCACAAGGACCAAAAATGTACTTAACTCTTATTTTAACGTGTAAATAGAAGAAGTTGTAGTGCCAATAGACTAACCCTTCAAAATCCTGTAAGAATAGATTACGATGAACCTTAAATATTTTACTGTGCATTGCTTGTTATGACACTGAGAGGCCGTTTGGTTGAAATAAAGCAATGGAAAAAGAATAGTAATGGTAATGCAAAAAAATAGGGATTAAGCCGTAAAATAGCACTGAACTTTTTCAAATTTATCGCTTGGTATGTGTACCTTTTAAAAACTGTACAATAGCAACGAAATTTCAATAAGTGTGTCGATATGCACATTTCGATGACGTGTCACGTTATAAATGGTGCCACGTTTCAAGCTTTCATGTACTACACGTCATTAAAATGTGCATATCACACACTTATTGAAAGTTCGTTGCTATTGTACAACTTTTGAAAAGTACACGTACTAAATCGATAAATTTGAAAAAGTTCGGTGCTATTTTATGGCTTAATCCCAAAAAAATATGCAATGACTATTCCTTTGCATTTGATATTGCTTTGTTGAAAATGTTGAGGTTTAACCATTTAAACATTAATTTCATTTATCCGATGCTAATTTTAACCTGTAAAATTATCTTTTTTAAGAAAATCTTCTCTAATCAAACTACATCAATATTAAGATCCAATGTTGTCGTATAGTACCGTATCAGACAAAATCATAAAAATCGATCAACAACAAATTAAAATCGAACAAATAGCAAAAACAGTGGATGAACACCAAATTAATTAACACTGAATTAGTGACTTTACTACTTATTCATAACGTTGGAACCAATACAAAGCCATGGTTACAATGGTTAAATGTATTATTTGATATGGTCATTCGAGCTTTATTATCTTATGGGCCTAACCCACTTCTAAAATAATCATAAGACATTATATATTGTAATTTTGTGTTAATCAATGGCAAGCAATTAATTATTCCAAGGTAATTAGAGCCATCTAATTTTTCTCCTAAAATCTCTCTAAATCTCTTCTCAAAATTCCCCCTTCTATCTCACTTTGTAATTTTTCAATCCCCCAAAACCTTAATTCTTCCTTTTTTTCACATATCATTCATCATGATTAATGATCATTACAATTGTTTAAAGAGGAATGCTAGATCCACTCACAACTCACATAAAAACTTCCACATGCACATGTGGCATGTAACTTACACCAATCACATTCCATCAAATTTTCTCTTTCTTTTTTTTACTACTTATATTTGTTTGACACATATGGGTGTGAAATTATTATGTGTAAAATGGGTGTTGATCTAGCATTTCTCTTGTTTAAAGGTTGAATCAAATAAAAATACCATGCCTACCCTTGGTATTACACGTTTACTAAGAACATGTAACAACCATATTGCACCAAATAAATGAAAGTCGCCTATTGTCTTCACTAATCGAGTGACCTAATCTCCAGATAAGATACCGACACAAACTGCACTTCCAAGTGCATTTAGCACCATGACTCCTCAAGACCCGACATGGAATATGGACACAGGTGCTTCTTCTCATCTAAATTCACATTTACCGTTTATAATAAATGTTTATATCAGTTTGTGTTGGTGATGGGAAATCTATACGTGTCACCAATACCGGTCATAGCATCTTACCTACTCTTAATCATTCTTTGTATTTACATAATGTTCTTGTCACCCCTAACATAATTAAAAATCTTAATTTTGTTCGCCAATTCACTAGAGATAACAATTGTACTATTGAATTCGATGCATTTGGTTTCTCAGTGAAGGATTTCTTGACCCGTCATATTCTTCTCAGATGTGATAGCTCGGGAGATCTCTATCCTGTCACCCAACCTTCTCTTACTCCTCATGCTTTGTTGTTTGTTAGTCCCACTACGTGGCACCAACGCCTCGGGCATCCCGGTGAAGAAGTGCTTCATTCTCTTGTTTCTCATCAATTTATTTCTTGTAATAAAGATAAATCCCCACATGTTTGTCACGCATGCCAGCTTGGAATACATGTGCGACTTTCGTTTTCTAGTTCTAATTCTATTGTTTCTCGTTCTTTTGAGATTGTTCATTCTGACATTTGGACTTCTCCCATTGTTTGTTCTGGTGGCTTTAAGTATTATGTGTTATTTCTTGATCATTACTCGCATTATTTGTGGATTTATCCTTTGCGCGCTAAATCTGAAATGTTTCAAAAATTCTTACATTTTCGGTCATATGTGAATAATCAATTTAAAATTGATATTTCAGCTTTTCAATGTGATCATGGTGGTGAGTTTGACGACAACAACTTACTAAATTTGTTCTCCCAAAATGGCATTCAAATGCGGTTCTCATGCCCCAAAACCTCTCAACAAAATGAGAAATCGGCACGGATGATCCGAACCATTAACAATGTTATCCGCACCCTTCTTTTTCAAGCCTACCTTCCTCCATCATTTTAGGTCGAGGCTCTACATATGGCTGCGTATTTACTAAACCTTCTTCCCTCATCTGCCATCCAAAATGACATACCATGTACTAAGTTATTCAACAAACAACCTGATTATTCTCGCCTACGCATTTTTGGTTGTCTTTGTTATCCACACCTTTATTCACCACATAAGCTTGCACCTCGAGCCACCCCTTGTATCTTTTTAGGGTATCCCGCGTATCATCGGGGGTATCGATGCCTTGGCCTTTCAACCAATAAAATTATACTTACTCGTCACGCGACCTTTGATGAACTTCAATTTCCTTATCGTAGTGTTACACATGCTCATCCACCATCATATACTTTCCTCAAACCCAATCTCTCACCTATTACCCGCCACATTATTCACTCTCAACCTAACCTCCCTCCTACTACACCACTACATTCAGCCCAAATACCAACCCAACAAAACTCGGCCCAACAACAAACCCAACAACCTCTGACCCAGCAACAAACTCCTCTCTCACCCATCTCTCAACCCACGGCCCAACAACAACCGGCCCCATCACCCACTACGTCTCCCCCATCCACGACCCAACAACAACAATCATCCCAATCCCAACCATCAGCCCATAACCCCACACCAGCCCAAAACCCTCAAGAACTCATCCTATGATCACTCGTTTATAAGTTGGCACGTTTAAGCCTAATCCTCGTTTTCATGGTCACACAACGCATATCTCTCCCCTTCCCAAGTCCCCTTTTGTTGCATTATTTGATCCTCATTGGCGAGATGTTATGTATGATGAATATAATGCGTTGATTAAAAACAGTACTTGGATTCTTGTTCCGAAACCACCTAATGTTAATGTGGGGCTCGTTCTATGTGGTTGTTTCAGCATAAATAACTGTCGAATGGTTCGTTAAGCAGGTATTACAGGCTCGTCTTTATGTTGTTGCTAATGGAGCCGCCAACCAGCAATAAGGAGTGTTGAATGTAGTGATATCTTATTAGTATGGTTGTCAAGCCGAGCTACTATACATACATCTTAGTCCCTTCGCATTAACTCAGAACTGGCACTGATGCACAACTTTGATATTAAAAATTGCATTCTAATTGTGATCTTCAGACTGTTATATGTATCACCACCGCTTTGTGATCTCGGTTTTCCACATCATGTATGCCGCTACAACGGTCCTTATATGGGAAGGTTGTAAATCAGCACCTCATGTCTTTGGTTTCAACACTTGCGGTTATGCTCTTCGTTGTGTGGATTTACTTCGATTCGATGTATCATCTCTTTTTATTTATCACATGGTACCGATGTAGCAATTTTATTTATATAATCGTTGATGACATTGTAGTTAACGACTTCATCTACAACTTACTACAACTAATTATCTCCCTGTACATAAAGAGTTTTTGACATGTACAAATTTGGGGGACTCTTAATTTTTTGCCTTGGGATTTCATTACACGAGATGCAAGAGGCCATGTTTCTTTCCTCAAAGAAATATGCTATGGAGTTGTTTGGAGTGTGCACATATGTCCGAATTGTAATGCTACTAGGAACTCGTTTGACACATATTGCTAAAACTTGGTTCTGATGGGATCCTGTCTCTAATTCACTTTATATCGTAGTCTTGCAAGGCGTCTTCATTCTCACCTTTACTCGGCCAGATATTTCAGATGTTGTGCAACAAATATGTCTTCATATGCATGACCCTCGGGAGCCTCATTTGGCTGCTCTCAAACGGGTTCTTCATTATGTTCGTGGTACTTTAGATTTTAGGCTTCAACTCTATGCATCCCCCACATCTTCTTTATTGGCGTATACTGATGCTGATTGCGCGGGATGCCCGACTACTATACAGACTACTTTAGGGTACTGTGTGTTCTTTGGGGATAATCTTCTCTCATGGTCATCAAAGCGACAACACACGATTTCTCGTTCCAGTGCTGAGGCTGAATACTGTGGTGTGGCTAATGTTGTAGCTGAGACAGCTTGGCTTTGTAATCTACTTCGTGAGCTTCACACACCCTTGTTATCTGCTACACTTGTTTATTGTGACAATGTTAGCACCATTTATATGACAGCTAATCTAGTTCAACATAATCGGACCAAACACATAGAGATTGATATACATTTTGTTCGTGATATGGTTGCTCGAGGACAGGTTCGTGTACTTCATGTGCCATCGCGTTATCAGTATACCGATATCTTCACCAAGGGTTTGCCGTCTGCGCTTTTTGAGGAATTTTGTACCAGTTTGAGTGTTCGGTCATCTCCCACTCAAACTACGGGGGAGTGTTAGATGTATTATTTGTTATGGTCATTCGGGATTTATTATCTTATGGGCCTAACCCACTTCTAGAATAATCCTAAGACATTATATATTGTAATCTTGTGTTAATCAATGGCAAGCAATCAATTATTCCAATAATTATTTTCACAACCGGTTTTGGGTTTTTTCTGGGTAGCAAGGGCAAGGCTCTGAAACAATTAGAAGGATATTTTAATTATATTGCGTAAATCTTAGTAAAAAGTATGATTTTTTGTAATGTATTAATTAAGATAAAACCTCGCCGGTTAAAAAAAGTGATGTAAGTGATAAATTTGAGGTTTTTTTTTGTAAAAAGGGTGAATTTTATTAAGAAACAAGCTGTTTTACAAACATACACAACTGAATTCGGACAAGCCCAAACCAGCTATCGGATAAACACAAAACTATCAGGCATACACTTCAGATATCTCAATACTATCAGACAACTAAATTCTTGCTTTCTTCTTGAACTTCACATTCCAGATTCTTTCAGCTTCTTTTACTACTTTGGATTCTTTAACCTCAAACTCAGGCTTAAGTCTCACATTCTCTTTAATGATTTGTACTAATGTATTCACATCTCACATTCTCTTTCATGATAAATTCGAGGTTAATTGGCATGTTGGCAGAGTTTTTAGTTCTCTACATTACAATTAAAAAACTTATAGTCTAAACGTAACATTTTCAAAATATAAGCAAAAATATCTAGACTAATTAGTTAAACATTAGATCTCTTAATAATTTTTCAGACATATGCGTCACGTCTTTATGACGTTCGCCTTGGTTAGATATAATCCGTGAGATGTATGCTCTTAATTCTAAAGGTATCGACCTTATGCAATTCTTGAAGAAAAAGTTGGGTAATGGCGAGAACACTTCTTTTTGGGACGACAAATGGCATGACGATGGTCCTTTCAAATCCTTATATCCGAGGTTGCATGCTCTTGAGACATGCAAATCTATTAGCGTCGCTTCTAAGTTGAGTCAACCATCTTTGATACACTCTTTTCGAAGACCTCCTAGAGGAGGGGTTGAAGAAGAACAGTTTTCTTTGCTTGGCTCTCGAACTACTGGCATCTCTCTTCCTAATATGTGTGATCGGTGGTTTTGGTCTCTCGAATCCTCTGGTGATTTTTCGGTCAAGTCTACTCGTATTTGCATAGACGACAACATCTTGCCTAAAAATGATGTTCCTACTAAATGAGTTAAGATTATCCCTATCAAGGTGAATATTCACGCTTGGAAAGTTTTCTTGGACAAGATCCCTACTAGGCTCAACCTTTCGCTTAGAGGGATGGACATTCCTTCGATTCTATGCCCTCTTTGTAACTCGGCGGCGGAATCTACATCTCACATTTTCTTCTCTTGTCCTTTAGCTCGACAAGTTTGGAACAAATTCTTGCGATGGTGGGAGATGGATTCTATTTCTTTTGATAGATACGAAGATTGGCTTAGTTGGCTCAACAACACCCGTTTTCCTAAACAGTTGAAGACGTTTCTTGAAGGCATTTGCTACATCATGTGGTGGCTTATTTGGCGCTTTAGAAACCAGGTTTTGTTCGGATCCAAGCAGCCTAGGCGAGATCACCTTTTCGATGACATTGTTCAATTGTCCTATTTGTGGATTTCTAATCGTTGTAAGTTTAAAATCAATTGGGTTAGTTGGCTTAAGAACCCTAATTGTCTTATTTTGTAATCTTTTCTAGCTCCTTGCTAGTTTTTTTTAATAATATTTGCCGTTAAAAAAAAACCCTAAATTATCAAAATTAAGCCTAAAATGATCTTTTTGGTTTTTGTAAGACTTAATTGACTAAAAATCTAAAACAAAGAAAACTAGACTAAAACCGAAGGTGTTTAGGGCTTAAAAACTCTAAAAACGAGAACGGGATTCAATCTCGTTCTTTAAAAATCAAAATTTTGCAATTTAAACCCTACGAAAGCAAATTTATTTTTCCTAGGTTCTAAATGTTAAAAGTAAATTTTCTAAAAAAGAATTATATTTTTTTGACTTTTTTTATAATTTTTTATGAATTAAAAACGATTTTAAAGAAAATTAAATATAAAAAATACTAAACGTTTTATAAAAATTCTAAAAAATCATGAAAAGTAGCGTGAATAGTGTAGAATCTAAGAAAAATAAGCTCGTGAAAACAGCTTATCGAATAAGCTGTCAAATAAGCCTAAAACACCTAATAAGCTAAATAGTGCAAAATGTGTATAAAAGATTAATATTGAAACGTAAGAATGAAAAAGTCCCCAGGGCACGTTGTTAAGGGTGTGTGTGTTGAGGCTTTAAAAAGGTTGAGGGTGTTGAGGTCGGGGGTTCGAGCCTTGCTCACCCCCGACTTCCATCTTTCTATTTTTTATTTTTGCAAAAAAAACTTTAAAAAGCAAACTTTTAAAACAGCTAAATATTAACTTTTTTTTGTGAAAACAACTTTTCTAAAAACTAGATTTAATAAGCTTAAAAGTCACAGTTGTGACTTAAAGAGACTTTTGAGCTTTCTTACTAAACTAAATAAGCTACATAACTTGAATAAGCTAAAAACAGAACTAAATAAGCTACAAGTAACTTTTAACTAACCTAATAAGCAAGAATCAAGCTAAAAACTACAAGCAATAAGCTAAAAATCTAAATTTAGCTTAATGGTTTAAACTGTTAATCAAACAGTCCCATATGGCACATTTGAGCTTATTTTTATATAAGGTACTGGATCCTTATGGCAAAAATCTCTACACCTACTTAAAGATAAGCTAAAACACTACTTAAATCAATAAGCAAAAGACATTTTGAATCTCAATTAAGCAGTAAAAATTCTACATGAAAAAGCTATTTGCTATTGTTTTTGAGTTTTTGGAATTTTTTAAGAAAAGCTAAAATAAGCTACAACTGTCCTTAATAAGCTAGATGCTAATTAAAGCTAACCTATTAAGCTAGACAAAGCAAAAAATTAAACAAAATCCCAATGCAATAAGCCATAAATTTTTAATAAGCACTCAATGAAAACTGATAATCCAAACAGACAAACTAGCTATTTTGAACTTATTTTTCAAACACCTAAAAGATCCTTAGAACTTTTTGACTTATATCTCTAAAAAGCTTGATCTCCAAACTATAAAAAATAGCTTTTAATAACTATTTTGTAAGTTAGCAAAACTAAAATAAGCTAGATGAAAAAGGCTTATGCAGATAGAATATACAATATTTTTTTTGGTTTTTTTTGAAATTTTTATTAAAATGACAAATTACTAAATTGCAGGCTAAAAATAGATAATCTAAGCAACAAATTAAGCTAAGATAAGCCTTAATCTAGTTAAACTGATCTAAATTATACTTGTGCTATGAAATTTAAAAGCTAATAACTACTTTAACCCTTTAAAAATTAAGCTTAAAAGTAGCTGTTTAGCTATTTTAACTATGCTGATGAAATCGACCTCATAATAACCAAAACTCTAAATAACCAAATGCAGACCTAAGGACTAGATTAATACACTTTCAGATCAACAAACTAAGATCAAAGAGAATAAAACTATAACTAAAATAAACTAGAACTTAATTTGAACTATGACCTGAATTTATTTAAGCAGATTCTATCAACTATTAACTAAATTGATTAAAAACAGATAAAAACCTTCAAAGACCTTAAAACTTAGATTCATAAACTCAAATTTAAAGTTTCACAATGATTTAAAAGACCACAAGGCTATGACAGTACTAACTCAAGTTAGTACTGCCATAAACCAAACACTCCTTTAAATCACTCAAACCCATTTTAAGCTTATGAATATGAATTTTAAGACACAAATTGCAAATACCAGATGACTACAAGCTTATAACACAACTAATAAGCATATTTAAGCAACTAAATAAGACAGGACTATAAGCTATAGTATTATGCTATATTTTTGGATTTTTCATAGATTTTATAAAATAACAAGCAAAGTAAAATCTAAGCTAACAAAAGAACATATTAAGCATTAATCAACAAATATGAGCAGAGATAAGGCAATAACATCAAGAATAAACAGACAATAAGCAACTTAAGCTAGATATGCAGTAATAAGCTAAAATGTAAGTTTAAGCTACAAAATGTAAAGAGAGGACTTACAATTGCCTTTGCACAAAACAAGGCTTATAAATGCTCTTTTGAGCTATCATCAAGCTCTAGCTTATCTTAGATAAGCTAGTATTGTCTTAGAAACCCTTCCATGACTGGTTTCCCTTCCAAAATAAGCTGAGGTAATTTGATTGGAGATTTTGAGAGATAATAAGCTCATTTAAGTTTTAAAAGCCTAAATGAGAGAGTAACTAGCTTATGACAGATTATTAAAAGCTTATTGAACAGTTGAGAGCTTATTTAAACCATTTTGCATATTAAACAAAAACAAATCAAATCACAAGTTTAGAAGTGAACTATAATTTTATTACTGAAATATGAATTACAATGCTTTTTAAAAGGAAATTACAAGAATTAAAATGACATTTAAGCTAAAAATTACAAAAATACGTCTACACTAAGCTACACTAGATACTCCCCGATCATTCCTTGTAAGTGAAGGAGGTCCTGTATTTATAGGAGAGAATGGATTCTTCTAGGCCTTGTTAACACGCTCCCCTTGGTCTTGATCATCACCCTTCATTCTTTGCAATTATTGGATCCTTTGTCTTAGCCGTTAGATCAAAATGTGATCACACGGATTGCCAGCGTGGCAATCCATGTGTCAGAGGATGTTGTGCTTCTTTAGGCTTAGTTTTAGTGTAAAAAATCCATTCCTTGTGTGTTTGTTTGAAGCCAACGTGTCATTCCCCTTGACATCTTGACCAATGAGAGCTCAGATGTGACGTTTTGCTTTGCTGAGCTGTGGCTTAGTATTCGAATCTTAAAGCCATGCCATCAATTGGGATTTACCCTTTGTTTTGGAGGATGGGTAAATTGGTGAAGATGATGAACAGTAAAAACCAATTTTCCTGCTCTTTTTCTTTTCTTTTTATAACGTTTGGTTGACCCGGGAGTGGGGTAAGGTGTTGACTTAGGCCCGGGTTTTATAATAAAGGATTGGGCCGGGTGAGTATTTGGGCTTGGTTATAAAGGGTATTGTTATAAAGGTTAACGACCATTAGTCCCTTTATAACAAAGGACTAACGGTGTTTGGGTTTTTGGACTTTTGATGAAAATAAGTTAACAATAGGTGCATTTTGGGTATTTTGAGGATTTTGGCATTTTGTGGGTTTGACCATTGTTGACCAAGGGTTGACTATGTTGACCATTGATAGCAATCTTCCGGCTCTTTTGCACTCTTTCCATTCCCGTGTTTGTGTTTGCCCGGGTTTTGATCGTTTTCTTGTGATTTTTGCATTATTCGTACCTACACATTCACAAACAATAAAATACATAAATACAAGCATATTTTTGCACATTTTGATCATTTATTTAAGGGCATTTAGGTATAAAAAGGATATTGTGATTTTCTCACATATCAATCTCCCGCGGATGTTTCATGGACCTTATGAACCCGCGTTTGTAGCCGTATCATTCTCGACAAGTTTGTCATTGTCTACAGTGAATGACATCTTAATTTAGTCCTAAGTACAAGGAGATCATGCAAAGACCACCCTAAATTTGATGTTTTTGGAATTGCTTAAAAGAGAAATTGTTCAGGAAAATTTTCGAAGTGCCAGATTTTGGCACAGAGATGTTCATTTTGCTCGTCATGTAGTGAAATGAAGGTATACCATTGGAACCCAAAGCAAAATTGAAGCAGTAAAGAATTGGAAGCCCCCAAAGACCCCAATCGAGATCCGTTCATTCTTAGGATTGGCAGGATACTATAGGCGATTTATCGCAAATTTCTCGAAGATTGCAAAGCCTCTCACTCTGTTAACTCGGAAAAATTAAAAGTTCGAGTGGGGTGATGAGCAGAAACGACTTTCATACATTGAAGTGACATGTTTGTGTATGCTCATATTCGGGCACTCTCTGAGGCACATATGATTTGTAGTTTTACAGTGACGCCTTGAATCAAGGTTTTCGAATACGTTCTGATGCAGAGGAACAAGTAATTGCATACGCATCCAGGACAACAACTCAAAATCCATAGAAAAAGACGAACAACACCACTCATGATTTGGAAGTTTAGGGCGCATGGTATTTTGAGCACGTCAAATGTAGAGACACTACTTGTACGGAACAAAGAGTGTTATCTACACTAATCATAAAAGTCTTCAACATATTTTTGATCAAAAAGAATTAAATATGCTACTGAATGATTGGATACAACATTTAAGCGAATACGACAGAGAGATTTCTACATCCAGGTAAAGCAAATCGATAGTAGCTGATGCATTTGAGTATGGAAAGAATATATGAAACCAAGACAGGCTCGAGCTATAGCACGACGATTCACACATATCCACAATAAGGCAAGGATACAGGAAGCTCAGAGAAAAGCTTCAAGGTCCATCAATACTCTGGTAGAAAGGTGCGAGAATTTTGAGAAGCAGCTTGAAAGAAAGAATACAACGAATTGTATCATGATTAAGCGAGTTCGGGTGTGCCGGCTTGTTTAATCCTAAGTCTTAGATCGATTCTTTACCTTGTAAAGTGTATGTTACCCTTGGATGAATCCAAAAGTAACACTGGTAGAAGACTTGTTTGTAATATCAAAGTGTATGCAGAATATCTACACTTTGATACTCTTAGAAGTATTAATCAATGAAAGTACCAAACAATTGCACAACTGAATAAATAACAAAACGCTTACATATAAATAGATTAATATACGAGTACTCTGATAACCTAGTGTAACAGACCTTGAAGCTATACGTTCTTTCTCTAAGATGTATCTCTATCTCTTAAGCGTATGTAAAAACCTTAACCTAGGATCTTCTTTTATACACCACAATGAGTCCTTTACAAGATAACTACCAAACTTTAGGTGATCAATACAATTATAATCAATATACAAATCTACCTAAAATATAAAAGATATACATTCCATATTTTATCTCATTGCAATCCTTATCTCCAAGACAGCAGGCATTAACCATTAGCAGAATAAACTTTTCTTCTACAGCAGTATTAACTAACCTGAGCATTACTAAGATTGTACTAGGCAGAACTAACTCCACATAGTAACTGTTAGTTAAACTTACAGTATTAACTCTTGATGAAGATTTATCCGCAACAACCTCCCCTAAACTTGTGATTATCTTCACATCCCAAGTTTCTTCTGAGATTAGATCTTCTGTCTTCTGATGATGATTCTATCAAACACTCTTCTAACTTATGCACTTGTGATCTGATGAACATTAAGTAGTTCATAGATGCTTGTGTACTCTCATGATCAACCTCGCAATCTCTTACTCAGCATCTTTGATATTCAATTCTTGACTTAGATGAGGCTTCTATTCTGAAAGCATATAATGAATGGCAATCCCATTGCCATCAGCAGAATGTGAACTCCACATAAATCACATAAACTCCAACTTATTAGATTATACTCATTCTGATTCATCCAAATTTTACTCTCCTCATCAGGTTCAAAAAGTGTATGCAAATCTCCCCATAGCATTAAATCATATCCTTCTGGTTTTGAGGAACTATACCTTTCTTTGACCAGCCTGTATAACTCCATTATATCTTGTCTATCAAAATCATATAACATCTCTGTAACACCCCCAAATTGGGTCGCAGCGGAATAAGGGTCCGGGGCGTGTTACTTCAAGATCAACAGCACAAGATAAATAAGAACGACACAAAAAGTCGTTTAAAATGATACATTGGATTTAATTGAAAGACTTAATACAAAAGCATATAGCTTTACTTGTCCATTGTTGAATATTACAAAAGTTGACAATACATTCCCCAAAATATGATGCACCTAAATCCTTAAGCGTGCAATCCAAAATATAACCCAAAGCATTCTTTGGCATCCCATGCCTTTGATCTCCTAAAAACAATGCTTAAAAAAAACGTCAACAAAAATTGTTGTGTGAATTCCATAGTTTGAAAAATCAAATAGGTCAGGGACCGCAAGACTTTTTTAGTAGAAAAATCAACACATGCAGTTCTCACAAAAACGATAATTACATTTACAACTAGCTCATGGACACTGAAGCGCCGACTGATAGTTTCTTGCAATAAAACTATAATTCTATTTCTGCCCGATTAGATGTCAACCCGAAAACATCCTAAATTCGACACAAATGCTATAAACGTTCGTTTCCCGATGATAGCAAATGCACCCAAACTGGGAGTCCCGTTTCACGAATAGATCATTAATGAACATCTCCGCTCACATAATGTATATTCCCAACTAAAATCTATGCAATTGACAGTTCATGATAAAGGGGCTCAACTTTGGGTATCGCTACTAGGCCAACATGTAATCAAATACTTGCTCCAAATTAAAAAATAAAGCATGATTTCTTCACCCCATGATTATAATCGCATTAAAAATCGTAAAATGTGGTGCTATGACTCACCTTAGTCCCTATAACCCAAATACCGCAGATAAAGCGTCACAGTAAAAGATCGTGAATGCAACCTAAATTATCATAGGTCATATAAGTACTGAGTACTTGAATGTAATCTTATAGTTGTTACATCGTACTATCGTTCGGGCTATCATAATTAAAGAGTCATGAATGAACGACGGGAGTAGGACACATTAATCGTAAATCAACAACATCGCGATACGCCATCCGAAGAGTCCTCATTATGAAACGCCCTAAAATATAGAGGACTTTGATAATCACATAATAAGCTATATAGCTCAATCACCACTAATGGGTTTTTGTAAAAAATGTGTTGTAATAAAGTTAAAAACGTTATAATTACCGGTTAGTAAAACTAGGCGTAACTTTCCCCGCGCGTTTAAACCCGATCTTCGCAGTTTGCTTATGTCCATCTTTTTCGTAAATCCCAAACGAGTTATCATATAATCGCGACAGTGTTCGAATTTCGGACATACTGGTGAACGTAAAAATTACTGTTACACGATCATACCTTAGGTTATGTTTTTATCGATTTAAATTGTCGTAAAAAAAAACCCGTAAAAATCGTCGTATTTTATTCGTTTATAGCTCCTTTTTAATGATTCTTCGAGGACGTTCTCGTATTTGAAAGTTCTATAAAGTTTTTGAGGTTTACAAAAATATAACTTTCTGTCATGAATAGTAACTTTTATAAAAATAGTTTTATAAAAGTATTAATTGTCGTAAACTCGCGAAATTCATAACTCGTTCGTTATTAATTGAAAAATTACGATTCTTATCATTTTGGAATCCTAAAAATATGTATTATTTGTTAAAAATATCAACACTTGCTTTTTATAATTTTTATAAAAATGTTTTTATAAAATTATTACTTACGACATTCGTTATTAACGTATAACACTGTTTTTAACGTAAATTTTTCGTTATTAATCCGTTTAACAAGTTTCTTACTTTTTCGGAATCGTCGTGAAATGTATTATCTTATAAAAATATAAAATGAGTATGTAAAAATTCGAATTTGGGACAGAATGTTTATGCTTGTTTGTTAAGTCCATTTTTGATCTTTTCTTTATACTTTACCACTTTTAGTGTAGTTTTACCAACAAGTCTCATAATATCTGTAATATTTATATATCATCCTTATATTACAATTACTATTGTCTCAAAATAGTCCTTATGGTGTCCAAGTTACCAAGTTTATAAACAAATCAATGATAATACTAAAATTATAACTTTACTTAAGAATTCTTCTAATATCTATTTTGTCAAAAATTTATTTTTAATAGCAAAAACAATATGGGTACAAGTGTATATCTTCCATATGACCTTATTTTATTGTTCTATTAACAAGAATAAAAGTCCATAATCAATATAACAATGTCCTTAATATGTAATTTCTTTAAGTTGAAACATATTAATGAAGTTAAATGAAAACCCTAATTAATCCATAATCATGTTTACACCAAAACCATATGATACAACATTTTCTCATCCTTTTTAACATGATGTAAGTAATAACACAATATATATAAGTGTGTAAAATGATCATTTCAAGTATATACTTCATTTTCATGAATAAAACCTAAATGGTGATTTAAGCTAAAATATAAAATATCATATGCAAAATTAATGAAAGATTATAGCAACATAAAGAGTTTTGAAATGGACCTTATGAAGGAATGATGTATGAATGATGTATAAGTACTAAACCCTTGTTTGCCACAAAAACAAGCTTGACTTAATAAACAAACTTCCTTCACTAAACCCTAGCTTCCTGAGAGCTAGCTGATTATTACTGAATATGTTAACCAATGCCTTGCAAATGCTTAGTATACTAGACTAGTTGTATATAAGAAGTGAATGGGATTTTAGAAAAATTTGTAATGGTTTGGTTCGGAGGTGGATGTATGCCGTTAGGCATATGGGGCATAAAGGAAGGTTTTTGTTTGATTTGTCCTAAGTGGTTGGTGATGTATGTATCTCTTTATGCAAAGTAATAAGTAATTAAACTAAGTCAAGACTAGTCAAGAGACATAGATATGGCTCAAGGCAAGGCTTCATGTCAAGGTAGTGGTAAGGCAAGGTCTTGCCAATTATTGAGGTAGGTGTTGGCTTCATGCGTATGGTGTCGGTTGACAAAAATGAAATCCTATCTCAATTTTCATGATATGATCTGTATATTAATACAAATTTTCGGAATTAACAAAGAACTACAAGAGATATATATGTAATTTAGTTATTGGGTATAAAAGTGGGTATTTGTTGAAGCGTAGGAAAAGTTTTTGGGTACCGGGAGTGCCTAAACGCCAATTTATCGCGAAACTTACACTTTAACGTATCCGATAAAAATTAAAAAGAACAAAGTTAATAATTAACCATAAAATAATTATATAAATAGAGCGACCCTTTTTGCTCTGATGTAAACATTTAAAAGCTTGATTGTCCCGTTACATTGAACGCTAATTTTTAGCTTACGCGATTTAAACTTAATATTTAAAATTAAAAGCAAACGCGTACAATACTAAAAATACATAGTCGATTTATTGACGTCATCATTAACTTGAAAACACAGGGTGTTATAGACTTCCCCCGTTAAACGAGCCTTGTCCTCAAGGCTCACAATGCAGCCATTGACGACCCGTGGTGGTCTTGGCAGAAAGGTGTGGATATTTCATCTTGAATTGGCTTGCGCTTTCCAAAGTGAACTCGGGACCTCACTTAGGAGTTTCCATCGAACTTTGATCCAATGGAATCCGACTATCTCTTCAACCCGATTAACTTCTCTCGGTCCACTATTTCTACCGAGGCTCCTACAACAAAATGAAGTTTGTCTCCAAATTGAGTCCATCCATCCAACGGAACGGCTAAAGGTTCGTCAGCATGACACTTGTCTTCAGGTTTGATACAATGAACTGTATTTATGAACTCAGCTCAACTCTTCTGGGAAAGTTCAAGCTTGTAAGCCACTACCAACACTTTCAATCACCTTAAAAGGTCCAAACATACCTATAGGGTTAACTGTCCCCCGTTTGCCAAACTGTACGACCCCTTTCCAAGGTGATACTTTTAAGCATAACTTATCCCCGACTTAGAATTCCATTGGTTTACGCATCAAGTCAGCGTAACTCTTCTGCCCGATCACAGAGCGGCTTGCATCCTTTTGCTTGATCTGAATGATTTTCTCATTGGTGTCTCTTGATCATTCCTGGACCGAGTATTGGAGCTTCCGCCAACTATCAGTTCCAACAAACAGGTGAAAACGACATTACCGACCTATAAAGTGCTTCAAATGGTGCGCCTTGATGCTAAAGCGTGATAGCTATTGATAGCTATTGTTGTATGAAAACTCGACTAATGGCAAATGGTTAACCCAACCTTTTCCAAAGTCGATCGCACAAGCACGCAGCATATCCTCGAGAGTCTGAATTGTCCTCTCACTTTGCCCGTCTGTTTGTGGATGGTACGCAGTACTCATATCCAAGTTTGTACCCAAAGCATTCTGAAGTGACCTCCAGAAATTTGATGCGAATCTCGGGTCGCGATCACAAATGATTGAGACAGGTATTCCATGCCTCGTGACCACCTCCTTTAGGTACAATCTTGCAAGTTTATCCAAAGGATCGGTCTCTCTCATTGGTGTGAAGATCGCAGACTTAGTGAGTCGGTCAACGATCACCCAAATTGTGTCATAGCCTTGAGACGTCTTAGGAAGCTTCGTGACAAAATCCATGGTGATGTTATCCCACTTCCATTCGGGTATCTTGGGTTGTACCAACAATCCTGATGGCCTTTGATGTTCGGCCTTGACCTTAGCACAGGTCAAACACTTGTTAACATAAGTGGCTATGTCGGCTTTCATGTTGGGCCACCAATATAGCTTCTTCATGTCTTGGTACATTTTGTCGGAACCCGGATGAATAGAGTATTTTGATTTGTGGGATTCGTGCATGATCACAGTCCGCAAATCGCCATAACAAGGTAACCAGCTCCTGCCATTGAGGCACAGGGTTCCATCCGCACGTGGTTCCAACTTTTGTTCTCTAATTGCTTCTGGAAATTTAGCATTTTCAATCAACATTCCCCCAACGTCTTCACTCTTAATGTTCTCTGGTTTTCGCGCTTCGGTCTGAGCATTTAAGATCTGTTTAGGAAGATCCAAGCTAATAGTCATGACTAAGGCTCGGACTCTTAATGGTGGTTCTCGTTCTTTCCTGCTCAAAGCATCAGCAACGACATTTGCTTTCCCCGGGTGATAACGAATATCGCAATCGTAATCACTAAGCAACTCTAACCATCGGCGCTGTCTCATGTTTAGTTCCTTCTGATCAAGAATGTGTTGTAAGCTCTTGTGATCAGTGAACACTGTACACTTGGTTCCGTACAGATAATGCCTCCAAATCTTGAGAGCGAACACCACTGCTCCAAGTTCCAAATCATGAGTTGTATAGTTCTTCTCATGAATTTTTAACTGGCGTGATGCATAAGAAATCACCTTTTCTCTTTGCATCAACACAGCGCCCAAACCTTTCTTTGAAGCGTCACAATATGCGATGAAATCTTCGCTTCCTTCAGGTAATGCAAGGATTGGTGCACTGCATAACTTTTGCTTCAACAGTTGAAAAGCTGCTTCTTGTTTATCGCCAAACCAAACATGACCTTCTTTGAGTAACTTAGTCATTTGGTTTTGGCGATCCTTGAAACCCTTCAATGAATCTTCCGATAAT
This sequence comes from Tanacetum coccineum, assembly GCA_026074375.1. Taxonomy (NCBI): domain Eukaryota; kingdom Viridiplantae; phylum Streptophyta; class Magnoliopsida; order Asterales; family Asteraceae; genus Tanacetum; species Tanacetum coccineum. The sequence continues at coordinate 27,395 of BQNB010062107.1, forward strand.
ACCACGCAAGACCTAAAATTAACGAATCTTCTTCGGTGACGTAGGAGATGTCCAATCTTTAATGATTCAATCCTTGGCAGGATCCACATGAATTCTCACTATCGATCACTTGACGTGAGAATATACTATTGAATCTATTATTCTCATTTTGGAAAATTTGGCATACAACTCGTATTTCCCTTAGCAACTCTAAATTAGCTTAAGTGCTCTCTTGTCTGCTTGTTCTTTGAATATATCAGAATATCATCAATAAAGACAATCACGAATTTATCTAGATATGGTTTGCATACCCGATTCATAAGGTCCATGAATACGGCAGGTGCGTTTGTCAAACCAAACGGCATAACTTGAAATTCGTAATGGCCGTAACGAGTTCTGAAGGCAGTCTGATAAGTGTAGAGTACACATATCCATTTATGCTTAAAATAGCCCAAATAAACCTAAAACAAACCAAAAATGGCAAAAATATGCTTGTATTTGTGTTTGTGAGGTGCAGATTACGACATATATCAAAATCGATAGAAAACCATCAAAAATGGGCAAGCGCGGACACGAGAATGAAAGAGTGAACAAAAGCCGTAAGCAAAACCAGAAAAATCAAGCCTCAGTCAAAATGGTCAAACAATGGTCAACCAAAGTCAACCAATAAAAGACAAAACCTAAAAATATTCCATTTTCACCCTCCAAGTTTCATAAATGTTCAAAAATGGTCCCTCACCTCTTATTGGGCCCTAGGAACCTTCTAATTAAATTCAAAAGCCCAAACCAAGAGCCCAAGTACCTAGCCCATTACTCTTTTATAAAACAACAAGGACCTAAATTGCCATTTTCTAAACTTCTTTTACACTATACTTTAGAGATAACAAAGAGAGGGGCTCATTGTGTAATTAACCCTAAGTTCAAACCGAATTTTTACCTTATTCAGTTAAAACAAAATGGCGCCAAATTCCCCAAGCACTATTTACCGTCTTCTTTGTTTCACCATGGGTCAAACTCAGAGGGCTTTTCACAATTAAAGGGTGCTTAAGTCAATTCAAGTGAAGTACAAAGAAATGGCAGGGACAAATGGGTCAAATCAAAGCATCTCATTGGTTCACTCAAGTAAGGAATCACACGTGGATGTAGGAAAACACACAAGGATTGATAATTTCACTCTTGAAACACTCACGGAACAAACACAAATGCCTCTCAACGGATTGCCACGTTGGCGATCCGTGTGAGGTCATTTAGTAATCCAACGGATAAAATCAATCCTCCAATGATTGGCGAATTGAAGGGTGATGATTGAATGAGCTTCTAACTGACTCAAGGACCTAGAATCTTCAGAAAGCAGCTATAAAAGGGCCACACCTCTCACACACATAGGATCTTTTTCTTATCTAGTTTTTTTAGCTTTTAGTATAGCTTTTGGATTTTTGCTTATTGTAATTTTCTTTTAAAAACTCAGCTGTAATTTTCCGTTTCATAATGTAATCAAAAGTTTCTAGTTAATAAAATTTAGTGTTTGCTTTTGATCTATCTTAACTCTCTTTTATTCATAAGCTCTCAATAAGTAAAACTATTTCTATAAGCCCTCAATAAGCTCTATTCAGCTCTCATGAGTCTCTAAGCTCATGATTGAGCTGAATAGATCTAAATCCTACTTAAACTTCTTAAAATTAGCTAAAAAAAACCTATTACCTTACCTATGCAAATAATTGGAAAGCTAAGGAAGTTGGTTGTAATGGAAAACCAAAAGAGACTATTACTCCTAGCTTATTAATAAGCTATGAGAGCTTGCAGCAAAGCTCTAAGAGCAGTCATAGCCTTGTTTAGCTAGGCAAGTGGTAAGTTTTTCATTTACTTTTCTGTTTTCATTTCTAGTTCAATAATTAGCTTAATAATTGCTCTTAGTTGTAGATCTGCTTAATTGTAGCTTATTTGTGCTTATTTCTCTATAATTGAGCTTATTAGTTATTATTGCTTTTCTGTTTTTGCTTATTAAACTATAAAACTTAGTGTATTTGTTTCTAACTTAAAAAACCATAAAAGCCAAAAATATCATTAGCATAGTTTAGATTTTAGATTTCTAGGCTTATTCAGTTGTTTAATCTTGTTAGTTAAGCTTGTTTTAAGTCAATTATTATCTGGTAATAAGATTATGTTAAGTAGATTTCAAATAGCTAGCTTGATTCTGATCTGTCAAATTCATAAGGGGTGTTTGGTTTAGGACAATTTGACCACTAGAAGTCAAAGTTTTTTTGTGCATTTGTTTGAGTTAGCTTAGGTTTTATTCAAGATCACTAGGAAATGAGTTTTTGTAAGTTAGTTTGCTAAAATTCAAAAGCTATAGCTTATTATATTGGTTCCAGCACCAGGGTACCTTTAGGCTTAAAATTAGTTGGCTTATTTTTGTCCTAGGATCTCTAGGCTTTTGTTTGTGCTTGTTTTGAGTTTATCCACACTCAAAGAGAGTGTTTAGTGCAGCATCTAACCTCAAAGGAAGCCTGCACTATTGGTCTTTGTTTGTGCCAATTGCACCAGCAGTACTAACATCAGTTAGTACTGCTGATCTTTAAGCTTCATTTTAGGCTAGATAAAATAGGAATTAGAAGCTTAGATTTAGGATTGTTTTAGTTTTCATATAGCTAAGGATTAGTCACTGCTTATTTTCCATTTCCAACTTCATTTGCTAGCTTAATTTTTGCTTAAAAAAACAGCTTAAACAGCCAAAAGACCAAAAACAGTAGTTAATTAAGTTGTTTCTTAAATTGTTAATTTTAGCTTAAGGTATTTGTTTTTATAGCTTAAATAGATAGTTTATTAGTAGTTTCATAAGTTCTCATAAGCTCTTAGTCTAGAATTGCTTATTGAGCTTTTAAGCTTAATTGGTTTTTGTACTATTTGGCTTAATCTCTGAGTTTGCTTGTTTCATGATCATTTTCAGTAGCTTAAAAGAGTTCCTAGCTCTATTTTCTTTTCTGAATCAGCTTAAGCAAGTTATAAGCTAATTAGAACATCTTTTGTTTTGCAATTTGGACTTATTTTGAGCTTTTTATAGCTTATTTAGTAAAAACAAAGGGAAAGCCCTTGTTTCTGTAATCAGCTTAAAGATAAGCTCTTTTTGAGCTTATTATTGGTTTTCAGCCCAAAGTGCTTTTGTTAATTTTGTTCACTCCAGCCTCTTCTACAACTTTGCTTTTGTAAGCTTTTGATAATAAGCACTTTTTAATTACTCAACTTAATTTGGGCCTTAATGGACTTATTTTGAAATCGGGCTAGACTTTCAGGGTAGGTTTTGTAACTTTTCAATTTCAATTGTTTTTCTGTTAGTCCTTACGTTAGTTAGCTAGTAACTCAGTTAGTCCTTTTTCCTTGCACCGTTAGACCTTAGGTTAATTTTTAATTAGTTAACTTAATTTTAATTAGTATTTAGGTTTAGTTTTTTTAATAAGTTTAATAAAGTTTTATAAAAGTAAAAATTATGGCTTTTAACTTTTATAAAATTGCACTTTTTCTTTATTTAGTGTAAATTTTTATAAATTTTTTAGATTTTATTTTTAATATTTTTATTATTTTTATAGTTTTTTTAATTAGTTAAATTTTAGAAAAATCATATCTTTTAAACTAAAAAGCCAAAAATAATAATTCCTTTTTCTAAAATTGTCTTTTTACTTGTTTTACTTAGGAAGAATATAATTTCAATTATTTACATTTTTTTTATTTTTAGGATTTAATTAAGTATTAAATAAGTTTTTTAAAATTGACAAAAATTCAAAAATAATCTAAAAAATATTTTTATTTTTCTTAAAATTTTCTTTTATCCTAATTTAGGTGTAGAAAATTAGTTTGCAATCTTAGGGTTTAATTTTAGTCTATTTGCTTAATCGTCGTGTTTATTTGTTTCCCGTATTTGTTTAATTGTTTTTAATTGTTCAATTTTAATTGTTGCTTTTTATTTAGTAGATATAGATTATCAAAAATATCTTTGCTTCATTCAAATCATAATACAAGCTTAAACGAGGTTTTCAATTTCACTAGTCGTTGGGGAAACGACCCGGGTGATCATATTTACCCGTTTAAATATACGTATTATATATTATATCATATATATTTTTTAATAGTGAAATTTCCTTAGGAATTTCTTAATTGCTCCTTATGGTTATAGTATAAATATATTTTTATAGTGTATTAAACTAAACAGATTTTAAGGCGCCGTTTCCGGACTAGTGTTTAAGCATTCTTCGTTTTAAGTTATTTGTTTGAAGATCCTTACACCTCGAAAGTTTCATTCTTGTTTTATAATTCAAAAATCCAAAAAAATCAATAAATATAAAAAAATAAAAAATATTTTCCTTTTCTTTTTAGTATAAGTAAAAGAAAAAAAAAGAAAAATCAAAAATATAAAAAAATCTTCCTTTTTAATTAAGAGATAAAAAGTTACCAATTGGTAAAAATACCAAAATATAACATTCTCAACGGAGGTGTTATCATAATTAATTCCGGTGAACTTGTTGGTTCCCAAATCTAACTAAAGATTTTTGTTAACACTTGCCATTGTGTCTCTACGAAGTAACGGCTCACCTTGAAAAGCTAATTTTGAGAGCTACCGTTAATTATTTGAATATTTGTTAAGTCTCTTCCGTGTAACCGTTAAAATTCATTGTTAATAAATATTAAAAAAAATTAGTGTAAAGTTTTGCTTTTTGATTTTTAGTTTTTCTTTTTATGCGCACTCGTTCACAATCTCGAAGACGTCATCAACAACAAACTCCTCTGGTTGTTGTTGAAAATTTTGATTTAGAAGAACCAATTTTCGATCAAAACATTGTTGCAATGGCCGACAATTGTACCATGGCTCAAATGCTACAAGCTCCCATCGAGGGATACGAAGATGCAATAGTTGTTCCACCGATAAATGCAAAGAATTTTAGTTCTTAAACAACCTTTGATCAAGTCTTGTGCAAAAGTAATAAGTTCACGGTAGACAAGAAACCCTCATAATCACCTTCGATATATCAACAAGGTACTTCAACGTTTAGACATCCCGAAGTCCAGCACTTCGATTAACTTTATCTTTTCCTTTTCTCTAGACTGAAGCCCGAGATGGTTAGACAATGAACCTCCTAGATCAATTCACACATGGGAATGTCCTTGTTTAAAAGTTCATGAAATAAAATTCTCCACCATCGAAAACAACTTACCTTCGGAATGAAATCACTACTTTTTACCAAACCAAAACGAAACTCAACGAAGCGTGGGAATAACTTATTAAAAGTGACTTCTTCGTCAATGTCCTCACAAAGGTTTCTCGTAATTACATCAACTTGATACATTTTACAATTCCATGAATACCAATGATCAAGATGCCTTAGATTTCGCCGCGGGTGGCAATTTTCTAGACAAGATGCCTCGTGATGGTTTAGCCATAATCGAAAGTAAATCAAAAGTGCGTTACTCAAGAAGTCGTCCTAATGATTCAAGAGTGATTACGAATGCTCCTTCTTCTACTTCTTCACCTTCCAATAATTCTTTCGAGATTCAACAAATGGCCGCCTTACTTGAAGATAAAATGAATATTCGAATGAGCCGTTTAGAGAAAGCAATAGTGAAAAGAATGCTACGACTCCTTGCAATCCCTCAAAGCAGTCGTAGGAAGTTTGTGTCACATGTGGCTTCAAAACCATAATTTCAACAATTTCCATTAACAATGGACGAATTTCCCTTTTTCATTATAACATTCATCAATACCAATAAACGCGGCCGCCGGTGGCAATTTTGTTCAAAGGAACCCTCCTAATTTGGCAAACCAAATGAGACCACCGAGTTTCAATCAACCAAACGTTCAATAGCAACCAAGGATTTGTTCAAAGAAATCCTCCTAATTTGGCAAGTCAAATAAGACTACCTAGTTTTAATGTTCAAAACAACCAAGGAAACCAAAGCCGATATCAAGGAAACAATTTCAATTTGAATCAAAACCGTGGAAACAATTTCAATCAAAACCATCAAAACAATCAAGGTCAAGTTTTTCAACCACCAACTAATCAACCACTGGTTTACCAAGTTCCACCATATCAAGCTCCTACGTCTCAAATTCAAGGTGTTTCAAAAACGGATTTCGAAAACTACGTCAAGGAAAACGATGCGGTGTTAAAGAATGTTCAAAATCAAGGTCAAAATTTGCAAAATCAAATGGCTAATGTTACGAGTTTGTTGACAAATCTTTGTAATAATTTCAAAGATTCCGCCTCTACTTCAAGATCGGGTACTCTTCCAAGTCAAACCGTAACTAACCCTCGTGAGCAAATTAATGCTATCACCACAAGGAGCGGTAAAACTTGTGAAGGACCTTCGACTCATCTTGTTCCTACACCTGTTGTTTCTACTCCTTCAAAGGAACCCAAATTAAACCCGGAGACGTCAACGGAAAAAGTGCAAAATCCAAATTTGGAAAACACCGCACATGTCCCACCTCCGGAGGAAGAAGATTTAATTTTCATTGAAATTCCAAAACCAAAAGCAAAGAAAACCGTTAACGTTGAAATTCAAGATCTTAATTCTGCAAGACCTAATTCGTATCAATCGAGACTTCCATACCCCGAGAGGATGAAAGTGAGAGAGAATGATAAACCAAGTGCTCAACATAGCCGGTTCTTGAAGATGTTCAAACAACTCCGTTTAGAGATTGGATTGAAAGATGCTCTTGTCGAAATGCAAAAGTTCAAAAAATGGTTAAGCTCGTTGCTAAGGAACAAAGAGAAACTTGAAGAGATTGCCATCACAACTGTGAATGCTGAATGTTCTGCTATCATCATGAACAAAGTTCCCGAGAAACTCAAAGATCCGGGAAAGTTTCTTATCCCATGTGCTTTACAAGAGCTCGACAGGACTAGTGCTTTAGCCGATTCCGGAGCTAGCATTAACCTTTTACCTCATTCAATCTACAAGCAACTTGGGCTTGAAGCTTTGATTCCTACTCGAATGACACTCAAGCTTGCCAATCGTTCCATTTCGCACCCGATGGGTATAGCCGAGGATGTTGTAGTTAGAGTTGATGGTTTCACTTTTCATGCCGATTTCGTTGTGGTTAATTTTGAACCAGACCCTAGAGTGCCTATTATTTTAGGAAGACCTTTCCTTCGCACCGCAAAAGCTCTCATTGATTTGTATAAAGAAAAATTGACTTTAAGAGTAGGAAAGGACGAACTTGTTTATTATGCCGAGAAATCTAAGAAAAACAAGGATAAGCATTTTGTTCACGCCATTTCTGTGATCGATTTCTCAAAAGATGATCTGTTTAGTGGCAGTACCACTACTCATTCTGATGATCCTTCTCCTAGTTCTTCTTCGGTGAAGACTAGTGATAATTTTGAGAAGTTCGCCGATGAACTTGCTCCTCTCGATTCGTTACCACCGGGTAATGATGATTCGACTCTCAAGAAGGACTTGCATGAAGAGAATTCTCAAGTTTACTCAAATCCTCTTTTTGGATTTGATGACAATTTAAAATCTAGCACCATAAATCCTCTTTTTGATGAAATGGAAAAAGATGTCGAGATTAAAAATTCTAACGTTTCTGATGAACCAATTTCTGATGGAAGAAGAAACGACCCGGGTGATCATTCTTCCCGGTTAAATATACGTATTATATATTGCATTATATATATTTTTGAGAGTGAATTTTATCAAGGGTAACTTGGTAATTTTCTTAATTGCTCTTTGGAATATTATTATTATAGTATATTTTACAAGTGTATAAAACTAACATCAATATACAAATTTATTCTTCAGAGACAGGCAAATGGATCCTCTGCAGTGACCATTTTAACTACTTCAGTTTTGATCATTTTGATAGTGCAATATATTAGAACGATGGGTTACGTTGGCTAGAAACCGAGAATAGGCAGCTTATGCATTACAGCTTAAATATTGAAGACCATGACCATCCAATTATAACAACCATATCAATCCCTCAACGGATTTCAATTTCGGTCACAGGAAAATGTTCATGCTAATCAAAGTTTAATTATCGAGTCTCTTCCTGTATCTCTTATCCCCGTTGAGGATAGTGACCCCGTTCAAGAAGAGATCGATATTTTCCTTGTTTCAGATGATTTAATTCCACCAGGTGATGATTCGAGATGACTATAGGAGTTACCTAACAATGACCATCAAGATGATCCGTCAATTCCTCGTCCTCTACCGGAACCACCGGATATTGAGAAATGTCTTGAACCCGAAGCGGGTATTTTAATAACCAAAGTGTTTAAGGGTGTTTCTAAACCTCATGATTTTATGGCCGATATTCCCACCCTTGTTTCAGATTTGACCTTCATTCTCTGTCTTTCTTCATTTCTCTCCTTCGGGAGTGAAGACACCGTTTTTGATCCTGGCATCTCTACCTTTCCATTTTCTTGTTGGTTATCTCGGATATCCAAACTTTCCCTAAGGACAAATGAATGCAGGGATCGAGTCGAGCTTGCGACTCGGTGAACAAAAACAAGCCGCTTCGTGGGAGTTCACCCCATGCTTATCTTTTTCTTTCTATTTTCTAACAAGTGTGTTGTGTTGTGAAGAGGCTTGTATTCTTCCGGTTTTCGTTGTTTGTTGTGATTTTTGTATGATTAAACCAACAATTTCTGAAGACTCTCGTGTTCTGTGTTGTGTCCCGGTTCACTCGAGCTTCCTATCCTTTGTTTGAAATTAGTTTGGGGAGATCCGATATCCTTTCATCTTATCGATTTACGTTTATCTTTGCATAATTCATAAACGGCTTAGATTTACGTAGAGACCCGCCTTAAACATTGAGGACAATGTTTCATTTTAGTTT
>BQNB010062108.1:0-36205 GCA_026074375.1 Tanacetum coccineum
TTTTAGGGGTCAAAACTTATGAAAAATACGAAGAGGAACGGGCCCATGAATTAAATAATGATCAGGAAGAATCATGGTCGGAAAATGGAGCACCAAATGAACTAGTTGATCATTTATGCAAAAAGTTTCATTTTAAAAATGGGAAGACTAAATGGCCCACTTGTAGTTGGAATAATGATGGATTCTGCAATGGAAGAGAACTACATGGGATGGTTCAAGTTGGTCACATGACCTACTTTCAAGACTATGAATGGTATGATAATTTGTTAGATGGCAAGATAAAAGAGGAAACTTTGAAGCAAAAAGCCATGTATGAAAAGTCATGGGGAGATCCAACTCAAGGAGTAATAAATTTTTGCATATGATTGAAGAAACACTTTGGGAACTTTCACAAGCTTGATTACGAGTTATTAATAAAACTCGAAGAATATTGGTAGAAGGTAACTGATCACAAATGTTCTCCATTCACTAATTGGAGCAACAATTTACACAGGATTTACACAAACACCAATATTAATGCTAACCGTAACCATTACCAAGATGTTTCTAGTATATTTGACAATCATACAAGGAGAAATGATGAAGAAAGGGAGCCGAATAATGATCATGGCTTTAGCACCTTTGACAAAGACTTGGTTCGGGATAACGCGCATTATCATGAAGGGAAAAACAATAGGAAGGAGGTAGGTATGAATTGCTCGGAAATCCCCGCCAAGAGCCGCCAGTTTGTAAGGTTAGAAGGTTTGAGATGATCAAGTACTCTTTTGAACTGGGAGAGGAGTATGTTGTTATAAAGGAACATGAGTACAATGATTTGACAAGAACCAATGAAGATGCGTGTCACACCTACCGAGAAATATTTCGTATTATGGACGAAGGATGGTTAGTGACTAAGGCGAAAGATTGAAGAGCCTGAAGAAAAGTGTAACTTAAAGACTTCGTTGTAAAGAAAAGTGCTTGCTGGGAGACAACCCGAATTGTAATTTTAATTTTTATCGAGTATGTCTTCCTAGACATCAATACAGTGTATCAAATCCCACCCATACGGCGTATTGAATGTCTGGATGTTATCCAGTCCTTTATTTTTCTGCATTTTAAAACATTATTGTCAGATTTGTCTATACTGCGTATTTAGATATATGATACGGCGTATTTGGCAAATCTGACCCTTACTTTGGATACTTTTTACGGGTCTCAATACGGCATATCCTAGTTTTGGGATACAGTGTATCGACTGCCTGTACAGTTTTTTGTTTTTATTTTTGTTTTCTAACCATTGAATACCAAGATAGAATTGCATTAGTGTTTCCTATATTTTATACAGGACCTTACTGAAAAGGAGAAAACGACTTTGGTGAAGTATTTATATTCAGGAATTCTATGTGTTGTAGTCATTCAGACCCACATCAACACACAATCTTGCTCACAAACTTAACATAGAGAATCATTTGAAGCAAGTACCAGGGGAGTTTCTCATTCTAATTCTTTTAAATTCCTGTTTTTAACTTTTTATTTATACACTAAGGTTGTTGTATACTTCAAGTGGGGGGAGGAGAATTAGAACGCTTACTTGTCTTATTTTTCACAATAAAATGCTTAAATTATGGCCAAATTTAATTTTTTTTCAAGCTTACTTTTGTGAAATTATTAGTCACATAACCTACACACATAACCCTTGTTAGATATTGTGAGAATTTAGCCTTATCCATTTCTAAATGTTTACACAAATTCAACAAAATTATGAGTGTGCCGGTGATGTTGTAGACTTTAGAACTTGGCTTGGTATATCTATTCGAGACTACAATAATAAGTACTATTTTAAATAGATGGAGTAACGTGTCTAAACTGGTAAATTTCTAGGAATACACCCAAAAAGCCTATATGTTGTGATATTAACTAACCACACTGGTTAGTTAACCCTCGTATAAACTCTTTGTTTACTCTTATTCTTAGAGTAAGATACCCCTAGAAAAACTTGTTGAGCCATTGCTGTCTTTTTTCATACCAAATGTTTGTTTTCTTACACCTTTACACCTTAGCCTACCCTATTAGATTAAGTCCTTAATCAGTTGCTAGTTACTTTTGAGTAAAGTATTATATTTCCTGTATTGCAATGGAAATTTTCTATCTCTGGTATGGTGGGTAAAATTGCACAATGCAATTGGGCACGTGTTGATTTTTCATCCATGGTTAGGTCGGGAAATTGCTCAATGCAATGGGAATGTAAAAAGTATTAGTTTTTCAGTATGCTTTGCTACTTTCACAATTACTTTTATATATCCGAAGTATGGAGGATTATGGATAAATTATCCGGATTTATTGAGATCGTGAAGATGGTGAAATTATACCGAAATTCGTAGTATATTTATGTTCAAAAAAAGAAATAAAAAAAATTAGAAAATCGCAACAAAAAAGAGGATGAAGTTTGGAGGATTAGATAATCGGTTCATTTAAGCTTAAACCGATGTTATTATTTGAAGGATCAATTATTCGTTGATACGTTTTATAAATCGACGATGTAAAGTTTTGTATGAAGTGATAGATATCGCCACTAATTTTTGTAAAGTATGTATATTATGGACGATTGAGAGTTTACCGTTATGGGAATGCCAACTAAGGGTTATTTTCATTTATCTTTGATCAAGATGTTTTTCGACTCTAGTTCGTGTCTACTAAATATGGAGTAGTCCACGATTTGTGTCTTTATCATAGGTATGGTTCGGAAAGATACTAGCAACACTGTACCCTATTTGTTTGGACTTAATCTATTTGTTTTGTTATTTTTATTTAACAACAATTATTTTTCCTTTCCTAATCTCTAACCTTTGGTCTTACTCGAATGAGGATGCGAGCAATCACATATGTCTATTTCGTCGTTAAGGCCATGTATGTGTGATTTTGTCCGTCTTGTTGGTTTATCACTATTGGTGAAGGAAAATTTTCTCAAAAGAACTTGGAAGTGTCAACTTATGTTTGTCTAAGTCGTAAGAGTAAAAATGACGTCTAAAACACGAAATTTTTATGATGGAACAACTTTTTAAAGTCCTATGTTCTACAGTTAAGTCACCAAATGATTTTGTATAAAAAAACGTGTTTTTGGGTCACTGGTGGCGGTCCCATAAATGTTAGGGCGTCCCCCAAATATATCTGGGGGTCGTCACCTTTATGTGGGTCGCTTGTTTGTTTCAGCAGAATTTGTCAAACTTTGAAAAATCATATAAAATCAACCGTAAGTCCGTAGAAGTCGTGCCACCCCCATTTTAAAGATAATTGAGTCTACTTTCTTTTAAAGGCACTTCCAATACTTCATTCTTAACTTAAATAAGTCATAAATGCAAAATACTACATAGTGGTCAAAACTTTGAGTTTTGTTTTTACGTAAAACTTGTATTTTGCATTTTCTTTTGAGTTGAGTATTTCTAGTTGATGTATCTTTGAAAATTAGTGTATTTGTCCTTTCAAAATATTGATCTTAATTAATTCTTGAAATGGGGAGGAACTATTTTATTTTCAAATTAAATCAAGCTAAGTATACATCGATATATCTAATACACAAAACAACGACGAATATCCTTATGTGTATGCTAGATGATTATGTGTGTTTACTTTTGTTTCAACTTAGTTAATAGATAATAATAAGTAATCATTACTATTTGTAATTGAGCTAATTATATATCTAAACACATGTGCCATGTATACTAGTTGTATGTTACTAGTTTTCCAGATTATGCCTAATATTATTATGCTAGATTTCTTACGTTAAGTTGCAAAATTGTTTGTGCATTGCATATAGGCATAGATCACTATATTTACAAGTGTTACATAAACATCTTGTAGATCATTTTCAGTGTAGTAACCCATTTAGGAATGAGAGTTTAATAGTTTGTCAAGTGTGTGGAAAAATAATATCCTAAGATCTTATGTTAAAACCTGTCACTAAAATATTCCCAACACATTAACTCTCTTCGAACAAAATGTTTAAATCTTTTCAATCGTCCTGCTTTGTTTGACCTTGGTTGGTTAATCAAAGAAAAAATCCTATTATACAGTTAGTATTCCAAGTAAAAGAAATTGTATTTTTTTGTTAAACTTTGCTTGTGCTTGCATTGTTCTAACACTCACACACATTATTATATTCTTTTTATAAACATATAGTATTTTACAAAAGATGTGTATTGTATTAAAATTGTTAGAAAAATCATTCATACACTAATAAAATGTCAAAAACTATGCATACTATGCATAACAACAAATAGTTTTTCGCACAAACAAAATATATGACAATCTTGAAGTAAGAAATTAACTTGTCATCATTCATCAACCTCACACTTACAACTAGTCTTAGGATTAATGGAACACACTATGAAAATCTTTATTTGTCTTCTTTTAAAAGAATGTTCGTGAGGGTCAAGGAAGATTTTGAATATATATCAACTCATTATTCAAACTATGATTGATATTATTATCAAATCTAATTGACAAGTTTTCGAGTATGGACAATAAATCAGATTCTTATTTGTCTAGCTTTAAGATTATATCAAAATATAACAAGAGATATTATCTTAAAACTACATACTCAATCACACTCGATTGATATGAAAATAACGACATCCATTTTCCGAGACGCGAAAATAATAAATCGGATCAAACTCACACTTTGTGTAGATGATGTCATAATTAGTCCTACTTGTCCAATAGTTGAGTTTCCAAATATTTGGCAAATATATGCATAAAATACACAATGAAGTAGATTTGGGCGACTTGAAAGTTTTAAATCCGAGATATTCCAAGTAATTTACCTTGCAATGCAATTGGTAAAGTCGTCATCTCCGAAAAGCCAAACATAAGCAAATACACAACATATGTAACTTTGCTCAAAAAATTGAAAAGCATAACTCAAAACTCAAACTAAGATTCTCATGCAAACCTCTCTCTTACTTACAAATAAGCATAATAATTCTTCTCACACAAATGGAACCCTTAAAACCATCTAAGGTTGATTAGGAAAAGAATTGAACATATTCTGCAAACCATTTTTGTGCTTTCTCTCAATAAGTGATCGAAGAGATTTTAATATGACGATGATTATTATTCAACTACTAATCCAATCTCATTATTCAATCCAATTACAAGTATTGGAATAAGAACAAAAATTCCGAGATTAGGATATCTAGATCATAAAATACAATCAAAATGTCCATAGATATTTCCCGTTCTACATGGTTAACATCCTCGGTTATTATACATGTATCACGAAGTCCCGATTTACAAGACAACAAGATAGATCATCGAATGCAATCACACGTGTAATGAAAATTTTCAATTGAGTCTAAAGTGTTCAAAATGGTTGTGTTATTAGATATGGTCAAATTAATACATGCTAAACTTAGACACACGCAATTAGGATTGATGACTTAGTGAATTTCATCAGAAGCTCATAATACTCAACTTGATAAGCAATCTTGGAAGATGTCATTCTGAAATCTCAAACCGAGAACCGTTATAAACTATATAATTTTCTCTTAATAACATAAAATCAACACCAACTCTTAAAGAATGGAAATATGATCCTTGCCCATTTCTCAAGGGTGAGGTAGGTGGGTCATGGTTTGGTGGGACACGAGTTTGAGGTATGAGTCGGGTAAGGAGAAATGAAGTTTGAGCTTCATTCCTCAAGGAGTGAAAAATTCCGAGTGTAGACCTACAACAATGACAAAAACTTTAGTGAAATTCAGCGTTGATCATTGTAAGGAAAGGATTGTATCAAGTGATGGTTGGTAAAGGTGGTGCCTTGAGAATAGCATCAGATGAGTTTTGAGTTTGAGATTCAAGAATGGAGGAGATATTGTAAAGTTGGTTAATCATTTGGTCTCTAAGTGGATTGTGGAAAGGTGGTGAAGGAGATTGAGGATTGGCTCTTGGAAAGTACAGGTTAAGGTAGCATTTTAAGAAAACGTAGAGATTTTGTGTGAGTGTTGTCCGCCTCCAAACTTGTCTTACCAAGATTCTAGGTTTCCTAGAGAAATTTGGAGGCGGGTTTGAACAAGACATTGATGATGAAGGTGAAGAGGATTAAGAAGATGAAGAAGGTGATGGTGAAATGTGATAGTTGTATGACTTAAATAATGGAAGAGATATGATAGAATGGCAAAGCATGGCTTGGATAGAAAAAGATGCAAACGACTGTTTAACTAAACAGGGAAGTGTCAGCTTGAGACTATAGATAGGAGGGTCAAAGGTACAGAAAAAGAGGCAAGACTGTAAAATTCGTTTCCTCTTATTGGCGGTCCCATAAAGGGGTTGGCGGTCCTATATATATTTGGGGGCCGCCTATGCTTTATGGGGGCCGTTTTTTGGAGAATAAAATTTTCCAGTTTGACCCTCTTTTTGTCAAGCAGCATCTTCTAAATTCAAGGTTCAACTAGACCTACCTTAACAACTTTACAAAATAGAGTTGCAAGGCTAAACATGCATCTTCTAACTAAGCAAGTAATAATCAAACATGCATGGCATTTTCACATAGTCAAGAAGTTCACATAATAATAATAAGCAAATAAGTTGTTGGATGATAAAATTGAAAGGATTGCCCAAGGCACTTGTGATTGCCTTCTACAACTTTAAATCCTAAGAAATAAATAATAAGTCAAAGTGTGATATAAGAAAAAGTACTAATAGAAGATAGCTAATAATTCATTCAAGCATGATATACTTGTTTCCCCTTCATCATATCTATTTATAGCTTCCGATCAGACCTTAACCCTTTATATGGTGTTTCCATCTCGATGTTGGATTTGGTGGTTTATGATTTTAGTTTGGAATGAGTCTAAAGATTGACTTTCATGGGGTAGGTTTTTAAAGACTCTTTGGATGACATTTAACAAAGAGTTAATGAGTTAAGGTAATGAAGAAGTGTTAGAATGAGAAGATTCTTCATCATTTTCATCTAAGTGATGAGATTAAGATGAATGATTAAGAGTGGTGGAGGAAGATCTAGGATTTGAGTCACAACATCTTTTCGTGCCATGATCCGATCGCGTCTTTCGCTCGTAATAAGGAGCGAAGGAATGCATGACTCCATCATACAAGATGTAGCGATCAATTGCTAACTCGGGAAAGTTTGACATAACATGATTGAATAATCTAGTTAAAAGCATTCCATAGGGTAGAATGACTTTAGGATTTTGTTTCTAATCCTTCCTTCCGGTTAAGAATGAATAATGCTATCTTAATACTTTGTAGAGGTTTCAATGCATTAATTCATATGACAAAGACACACGGGGACATGATCCTGATGACTCTCTAGATAAAACACATTTTCACGAATGATTTCAACCGACGATTTTATATGAGTTTAAATTTCGCGAGTTAAAAATTTCATTTCATGTGACTCACAACAAAAAGTTTTCTTATCTATGAGTACTATTTTACTTGACACTTGTTCGAGGAGTTTTGAATGAGAGACTTTATTGACCCTTAGGAGAAGGAGGAATTGTTTTTATAACAACCCTTTGACAAGAAGTACTTATTGCCAAGTAATCAGTGACCCATTCAGTGTATGAGACGTGGCCTTCAAACGAAAATTTTAAGATATGATCGAACTCTTCGACATTGAGGGAAAATGACTTATTTTGAATGACAAAGTTGACAACAAAGTGTCCTTCAAAATTATAGTCAAAAGTGAGTTGGCTATAAAACTCAAGAACAAAGCGAGGAACAATTTGTTCGTTTATGTTCACTAAACATTCAAAACCAATTGACTCAAATTTGCAATAAATACCCATGTTTTCAAAATTTTTGACTTACAACCCGAACCCTCATGAAAGTACTTTTTTCAAGACTTGAAATGGTGCTTCGTTGGTTGATCAATTCATTTGATATAGTGAATATATTTTTTTTTGCGGGTATTTTTGTGATCTAGTCCGGTGATTTCGAGGCATATTGTCACCTATAATAAAAAAACAATCCAAAAATCATATTTTATTATCTTATCTTTATGTTATTTTGAACATCGTGCCTATGAGTGCCTAAATGTAACAAATGTGAAGTAACGATAACATCGCCTACAAAATAAAAACCTAATAGTTAACCCAAACGCTCTTTACTTTAATTTTGCTCACCCAAACATGTCGAAAAATACATAGGAATTATGTATCTCGAGTATTGTTCATGAGATCTTTATGCATGTATGCAAAAACATTTTTAGAATGTATTAACAATGCATAATAATTTTATTATTAATCCTAACGTGATTGATTTTTGAAAATAAAATTGGGATTTATGTTCGAAAATTATTTTTGACAACACACTCCAATAATGCAAATCCTATATATAACGTGGAAGCATATGTAGTATGTACCTGTATTACTATTAGTCCTAATTGAACACAATTGCAATAAAAATAAAAAATCTCATTTTTAATTTTTGTGTCGCATCATGAACCCAGACACAAATTAAAATAGAAAATAGATGAAATGACTTTACAATTGATGACTTTAATGATATTATGGTTGATTATTATGTTGATTTGATCTTCAAAATTTGGTTTTGGTGGCTGATTTTAAGTTTTTTGGTGTGTTTTGGTCGTGTTCGTCGCTGCAAAAAGAAGGAAGTGGGTGTTTGGTTTTGTGTTTTAAAAAATGAGAATGACAGAGATAATGTTCCACTGGTGGAGGTCCCATATCGAATATTGGGCCGCCCGATTAAAACCGAGGTCCGGCCCTAGATATGGGCCGGTCCCTCAGATGAAGATTTTAGGCTGAATTTTTGACAAAAAATTACAAAGAGGAGTGACGTTTTAATTTGGTACTTTGCAAATTAAAAATGCTCAAAGTAATTCGATGAAGTATATAATTTTCACGACTGGATTATAACACATAGAATCAAGACAAGAAAAAGAAACATTTATGGAATGTGTCATCATTCCTAAACCAAGACGTAGATAGTTAAACCGTTCATGTTAGGAGGATTTTAATAAGAATGTCGGCGATGTTTTCGACGAAAACGTCACTTTTTTTCGATAGAGATATGCCCTTTTTTTGGATATTATCACGAAAAAGGGGTGACAAATTTTGATGTGTTTGATTCGAGAGTGTTGCACCGGTTTTACTAAGGTCATTGCTCCTTTATTGTCGTACATGATTGTGACGTCGTCCGAGTCGAGTCCGATAAAGCTTGTTTCATCTATAGTGGCTTGTTGACATGCCTTTCGAGTGCTTTCACTTTTCCGCATTCGGTAGTTGATATAGCAAGAGCATTTTGTTACCTCTTCGAGAACCAAGAAATTTAAACACATCCTATGAAACGTACAAATACCACTAGTGCCCTTCGGTCCACCATACCTCCCGCACGTCAGTGTTGGCATATACTATGGTTTCTATAGCCGTTCCCCTAGATACCATAATCCTAAGATGCGATGCCTTTAATGTATCCAGAAGATACACAATAACCCTTTCAAGTGAGAGGTTTTGGGAGCCTCTAGAAGCCGGGAACAAAGAAGGACACTAAACAACCTGATATCAGCCCTACTTGTCATCCGTATAAATAACTACCTATCATGCATACGATACTTGTGGTACTATCGTACCGACTCACACTCTTCTTTCGTCTTTCGTTGAGATGGTATCAAAAGACATGGGGTTTTCATTGTTTTAGAGAACTTCTGAACAAGAATTCTTAAGAATTTGTTAATATACTTTTAGATTGATTAAAGAAGATCTACCATCTTCATTTTTTTATTTGTAATCCAAGAAAAGTTGAAGTTCACCCCATCATGGCTCATCTCGAACTTATTTTAGGTCGCGGTTGATTATTTTTCGACGTTCCTTGCTTTCGTGATTTCTTGATCGTCACGTCTTATTACAGTGAGTTCATAGCCTCGCTTTTCAAATGTTTTTCTTAAACCCCGCGAGGGAGATACATGCTAGTTTTCTAAAATGAACACAAGTAGTTTTCTTGTATGCTTGGACCCGATTATATGTGATATGTTGCTTGAGTAGCTTTACGTCAAAAGACCCCAATCGTGAGCCGTTAACTACCTATGATGGGTAGCCGCTTGCACAATAAATAGCGTTATGGGTTAAGCAGCCCGGTTCAGTTTTTGGGTTTTGAATCCGTTTGTGAGCAGTCCCAATGTACGGACCTATTATGTCGAGATTTTTAGTAGGTATATGACGTAATACCTAACCTTGGGGTAAATGATGAATATTGTTGGTATATGATTATGATTATCTTAATTATGCAGAATGGGATCGGTGACACGAGCTCAATGCAACTGTTGGTTAATAGCTTGTCTGGCCCACAAGTCTATATGATGCTTATGAATATTATAATGCTTGTGTTCAACTCTTTATCACTTATAAAACCTATGAATTCACTCAACTTTGTGTTGACTTTTTAGCATGTCTATCTCAGGTAATTGAAGTTCGGAGGCTTGGAGGCAATAAAAAGGAGGATTTGCACTAAACGTTTGTTCATCATTTGAAATTCCATTCCAGAAATGAAAACTTTTTTTAGTTTGTTTGTGTCAAACTTGTATAATATTATGGTAATGATGCTTTGGGACTACGCTTTTGAACTCTGAAAGCAAGGAATGGAAATGTTTGCTTGTTTTTAAAAAGTCTCTTCGAGTCGTTCTTTATATCTTGTGACTATTGTACTTTTACTTAACACCCGAATGGTTGGTTCCGCTGCGAGTAAATTTGGGGGTGTTAAACGTTGAGTGATTCTTCGATTTTCCTAGTGTGTTTATTAAGGATGATGTATGCTCTACTGTTTTGGGAGTAACCTAAAAAGACAACTTCGTATGACTTTGGGTCAAACTAAGTGAAGGAATTCTTTAGTGTTTAAAATGAAGCACTTACTTCTAAACACTCTAAAATAATCAAGAGTAGGTTTCCTACCTCTCATGAGTTCATAAGGTGTTTTTCCTAGGATGGCTCTAATTAGGATTCGGTTGAGGATGTATGTTGAAGTATCTACGACGTTAAACCAAAAATTTTGAGGTAACGATTATTCATTCAACATTGTTCTACTCATTTCTTGTAGTGTCCTATTTTTCCTTTCTACCACGCCATTTGATTGTGATGTGCGTGGAGCTGAGAAGTTATGTGTAATACCATTGACATTACAAAACTCTCCAAATTGTAGTTCATTATCAAATTCTCTACTGTGGTCGGTTCTTATTGACAATATTGTACATCCTAATTGGTTTTGAATTTTCTTACTAAATATTTTGAATTGATCGAAGGCTTCGGTTTTATCTTTAAGGAATCTAGTCCAAGTATACCTAGAGTAGTCATCTACTATGACTAAGGTGTAGCGGTTTCCTCCGTAACTCCGTACGGCGGATGGACCGAAGAGATCCATATGAAGGAGTTCTAAGCATCTAGTCGTTGAGACTATATTCTTAGCTTTGTGACTAGCGTGAGCTTATTTTCCAATTTTGCAAGCATCACAAAAGTGTTGATCAAACTTAAGCTTAGGTAAGTTTCTAACTAATTCCTTAGATGCTAACGATTGAATGAGACGCATATTAGCGTGACCTAATCTCCTATGCCACAACGTGGAGTTTTCATCAATCGTTGCAAGACAAATTTTGTCTTTTGGCTTATTTCCTAATTTCATCACATATAAGCCTTTCTTCCTAATACCTCTACCTATCCATTTCTTCCTCTAAATCGAGTTTTGAACAGCCTGAGTCCAGATACCAAAGGATGATCTGTACCACCTGCACTTGAAAACAGTCGAATTTGGAGGGTTTGGGGGGAAAAATTTCAGATCACCATTTTGTGTTGGGGTCTGGTGGTTAGCTAAAATAGCGAGTACATGTCACAGGAATCCTAGTTAAAGGGCACAGTTCTCCTAAGGCAAATTTATTTCCTGTGGGTCTCCATTGATAACCACAATTAAGTTTTCCTGAGGTGAATTTCTTTCCTGTGGGTCTCCATTGATAAACCATAATTAGCAAAATTGTTTGCCCGTTGCTTTCCAAACCTGTTTGGTCGTGTTTCAAACGGTTATCAAACAGTTTGCTTTTGGTTGCCAATCTGCTTCCCCTTATTCAAGACAATTTTTACAGTGGGGGTTGATTCACCATGAATTCAGGATATTAACAACAACATTTCATGACTTGTAGAGTTTAAACATTTGTTACACAGTTTTGCACACAATTCAGAATTCGAATTAAATTAAAACACGCTTAGAGCTAATGCCGAAACAACCGATTCACACTTTTGTCCAACAGACTTTTATTGTTCTAGGATAGTCTTTCTTTCTGTTATTCACACTCTTAGCAGGCAGGATCATTTTCGTTCTTGTATTGGTTTAGGACTTTAGTATCCGCATGCACGAGTGGAACTGCTTACTCCTGTAGAAGGAATCACCTGGACATTAGACTGTTGAACTTTCTGGTGCACTCCATGTTTCTGTGTGTTATTATTAAAAGTAACTTGCTTTTTCCTAGTTAAAGGGATGGAAGGAGCCTTGCTATCTCTTTCGGTGAATTTGTTGGCAAGTGCCATAGACATATTCTACCAATTCTTGAGACACGCTTAGGTATTGACAAGCATAGTTAAGTACATTATCTAGTGGTTTAACATACTCTAGGCTTCCTCTACATCTACCCTAACTGTTTCATCACACTCTCCTATTGTTGGTTGACTATGGTTAAATGAGCATTACTATTGGTTCTTAAGGAGAGGAGGGATTGCGTTCTACATTATGGCATACCATACCAAGAAGCAAGTACTTTTTGTTTTGATAGAATTTCTAGTGGCAACTTTCAAATTGCCTTCTAACTGAGCCTTTAGAATCCCCCCCATTCCCAAAAATTTATCTGGTTGTTAACAAGGAAGATGTCTTTTCATTAGTGGAAGGACGCGTCGATATGAATAGACTAAACAATTCCTTGTAATGCGCTTCACCTCTTCTAGTTTCTACTAACGCATTCATTTTGTTAAATGAGAGCGTGGACTTCCGTTAGCATTATAAGGCTCACATCTTCTGTCATTCACATTAGAGACTAGAACTTTCAAGTCTATAATCACGTTGTCCTTTTCTTGAATCTGATGTTCCAGATTCTTGATCTTAAAGAATGAGTTAAAATCAGGAGCTTCCTGTGATGTTTGTGATTTGTATTTATCTCAAACTTTCTTGAAGATGTTGATACTTTAATTGCAAATTTATGTTTTCCCTTTCAAGTTTTGAAATATCTTTTGACTCATTATGAACTTTAGACATCTCAGCTTCAAGATCTAGACAACGTGATTTTTCCACATCATACAACAGTTGATTCGACAAACAATTAGCAATCAGATTCTCATTTGCAATGTGAGTTTTCTTTCCAATTTCAGCACATGTCTTATCCAACAGTATTCTGGTCCACTATCGTCATTCATTTGATCAAAAAAATTTCCATTACTTTAACTATCCTTACGAGGGCTGTTTGTACTCAAACAAAGTGTTCTTTAAAGAGTTTTGAAAAATGAATAATTCAGTGAGGTAAAATCTTTCGTTGCTCTCAAAACTTTTCCCCCTTGTCAGACCTGATGGGGTGATTCTATTTTGCAAGTTTGTCAAATTCAGTAAAAGTTGTGTGAGTACATAAGATTAATATTCACTGTCTTTTAGGGTGACGAATTCTGGGGACAAGCTTGACAGGAGTATTGGGTGGGATACACTGTAATGCTAAAAATTGGTTTTAGAGATAAGGTATCAGCCCATTTTTTTCTGTTGTTGTCATCTATGGGAACAAAATATTGTTCTGGGGTCAGATTTCTTTGGGGAGCAAAGTTGCAATGAAGGTTCTCTTTCGAGTAATCGGGGGGGGCAGGTGAAATCCTAATTTTTTTTTCCACACATAGAGGCTTTGCATGTTCAACAGCATTCTTTTCTAGTTATCTCTGATATCTCACGTTTAATCCTCTGGTCTATGTTTGACCAGTGGTGTTATGATTGGTCGTGACCAGGCATATGACCATTATACACTGCAGACTGAGAGTGCTTTTGTGCTAATTGCAACCTTGTGCTTTTCATCATAAAAATGATTTGTTGAACACAACATGTGGACTGTTTGAGCACGACTGACCCTGTTTGTATAATTCTATATTCAATCTTATTTTTTATACTTCTTTATTGTTTAACAAAACTCTTCAAGGAATTTGTTTCCTTTGTTTAAAATCCTTTTTCAAAATGATCGCTTCTTCCTCATTATTCTTATGATGGTTAAGGTAGAACGAAGTTGGCAATTGTGACAGAATGAAGTTCGATTTTAAAGAAGTTCTTTTCGATTTGGTCAAGAGATAATTTTTTATTCATTTGTTCATTCAATCTTTCGTTTCTTATCGGTTAATTCAAACTTAGCCCGTTGTTCATACACCCTGACAGTTTTATATCTGCAAGTTCAAGAAGTCAATGTGTCATTAACTACTTTACCTGCATATTTGTTGACATTACTTTGGACACCTGTTCATGCATTTAATGCAGAATTGATTCAATGCATCATTTTCGTACAGAAGAATAAATTTCTTTTGTACAACTTGTCTTCGTTGTCTTCCACATACTCGTCCATACGAGAATAATGATTACTATCACTCGTATATCAGCATCAGAGTCAACAACGTAGTTTGTGTTGTACATCGCTTTGAATCTCTGTGTACTTCATGATACTCATCCATATGATCTACAAAGGTATCATGATCTTGTACCTCAAAACTGGTATTCGAGGTCATATGATGTCCCGGCTTTCATAGTTAGATTGGATCTTCAGATGAAGATTTGACATGAACTTATGGTTTAGTGTGGTGGGAGCCTCATCAGCCATCTGAGTCGAATGCATCGCATTGATCTGCTTCAAAGATATCGTCATCAAAATTGGTGAACTGTTCTCCTGGTAAGAACAACAAAATTGCTCTTCATCAGTACAGCACAATTACTCCATGGTAGCATCAATCGTTGTGATATTTGGTTTGTTGATTTGTTTGAAATTTAACGCAGTTGGATAATAAAAAAATAAATTTTACCCTATTACCAAAATCTAAATTTGGTGTAAAAATGAGCTAAAAAGGCTAAAGAAAAAATTATATTTTACTTAATTTTTCCCGCCAAAAAGTGTCGCTAAAAAGGTGTCGACCGAAATAATTTTTACCCTATTACCAAAATTTGAATTTGATGTAAAAATAAGTTAAAAAGGCTATAGAAAAAAGATTACAAATTACTTAATTTTTTCGCCAAAAAGTGTCGCTAAAAGGGGTGTCGTCT
Source organism: Tanacetum coccineum (assembly GCA_026074375.1). Lineage (NCBI taxonomy): Eukaryota > Viridiplantae > Streptophyta > Magnoliopsida > Asterales > Asteraceae > Tanacetum > Tanacetum coccineum. Next base: position 15,256 of record BQNB010062108.1, read on the forward strand.
GGATTGAGCAAACCGCTGCGTATATGTTTCTATCAACCCGCCGCTTTGAAATCAACCAAACCGCCTCCTATTGATTGAGCAAACCGCTGCCTAACAAGCCAACTCGCCGTATATTTAAATAACCAAACCGCTGCCTAGTCTGACTAACTCGCCGTTTTAGCAACTCGCCGTTTAGCAAACCGCCGTTTAGCAAACCGCCGTTTAGCAAACCGCCGTTTAGCAACTCGCTGCCAATAAACTAAGCAACTCGCCGTGAGCAACTCGCTACTATCCTGTGTAAACCGCCGTGAACAAGCAACTCGCCACCAAATTTAACCAACCCGCCGCGAATATAATTATTAAAATTAAGCAACTCGCCTTTGACTTTTGGCAACTCGCCTTTGACTTTTTCCTAAATTTCCGATTCTTTTGTCCCAACCTGTCAACTCGGGTGAAGAACAATAATATAAATAAGCAAACCTCCGTAGAACCACTTGGACGATATTAACTAAATCAAGCATATGTTCTTTCCAGCAAGATACTAGCGTTTACATCTTACAATATTAAGTGTGTATTATGACGATTAACACACCGTAACTCGTATTTCTTTGAGAGTTCGTCCATAGGAAGCAACCCTCCACGATAGAAACACTAGCTTTAAAAGCTTATAACTCGGAAACTAGGAGCTTGTATTAGCCACGAAATTTGTAACACTCTAACCTTTTGATGTGTAGAACAAGTAGAGAGCAAGATTAACAAACAATAAGCCCAAAATCAAAAGTGAGCCGTGGTTTTTTTTTTTTTCAAAATGAGCCACGAAATTTGATTCTTTTAACCACACAAATCAATCACGAATCCAACTAGGCTCTGATACCAATTGTAGGATCGTTTAATTCATAACACGGGTGATGATTCGAGTGGTTTAGCTAGTTTCTAGTGAGAGAAACACAAGAGAGAGATTCTAGAGAGAGAGAGTGTATGTGTTTCTATGAAATGAAATAATGACTAGCTTGCCTCTTCCAAAGTTGGAAGAGGCTTATATAGTACTTACAATATACCGGGTATTCGAACCCGACTTAAAACCAAAAAACGTACTATTAACTATTAAACTACGAACTATTATAAATAATAAATATACGGGGTGACCGAGTCTTTTACTCATATCTAACACAATCTAACGCTCCTCCAAGTAGGTTTGACACTTAATATTTCATCGAATATTCCAAGTATTATACTTGCGTATCGCAAACACGTTAAAGGTATATCTGAAAATCACCTATTTCAAGCCTTTTAAACAACATAAGTAAAACGCTCTCTTTTCTCTTCGACGAAACATTCTTTCTCTTCCACAAAAAACATTTTTCCTTTCGTCGAAACTTCTTTCTTTCTACGAAACATTCTTTCTTTCGACGAAAACATTCTTTCTCTTTGACGAAAACATTTTTTCTCTTAACGAAAACATTCTTTCTCTTAGACAAAAACATTCTTTCTCTCAACGAAAACATTTCTGTCTCTTCAACAATAAACATCATTCTCTGCGATGAAAACATTTTTAAAAATCCTTATTCAATCCTTTTAACAACATAAGTTAAAACGCTCTCCTTTTCTCTTCGACGAAAACATTCTTTTCTATTCGACGAAAACACTCTTTTTGTTTAACGAAAACACTCTTTGTCTTTCGATCACACCTCTTCCTTATCACTCAACCACGCCTCTACAACCATAGAGATAGATAATCTCTTTCCTCCACTATCTCCGCTACCACCTTTAATATAACCCTATACGTCGTCGTGTGATTGTTCTATGAACATTCGCAATGCTCGAGAAGAGCTACATAACCTTATAAGTGTATTTTATCGTACGTTAACCACCATCCTTCTTGACACTGTGAAGCTCGTTGCCTCCATCTTCGTTTGTTTTTTTCTTTATTATTATTTTCGTGTACGAGACCGAAGATACGTCACCATTTCCTTTGGGATAATGTTCAAAAGGAAACATCTCCATCAAAATGGTTGCGTCTGAAGATAACATCGCCGACATTCTTTCTTTACCCCTCAAGCGTGAATCGTTAAATTATCTTCGTCAAGGTTTAGGAATGATGGAACACATTCCATAAATCGTTTTCTTTTTTTCTTCTAGTTTTGGTTCTAGTCCCTATTCCATTCCGTGTCGTGACAACTTAATTATTTCGTCTGAAGTATTTTAAGCACTTTTAATTGGCGAAATGCAAATTAAAAGGTCACTCCTCTCACAAAATTCATCAAGTCCTTAACTCCTCTCCCGTTGGCGGTCCGACGGCTCCCAGACCTCTTATGACGGCCCTCAAATATATCTGGGACCGCCGATAGCAGCTTGTAATACAATTCAATTTTTTAACCCAACACTTCCTTCTATAAATCAATGGGTCATCCTCATATTCTAACACTCATAAGCATCATTTCTTATGTTGTTAATAGTCAAGTGAATTTCATAATGAAATGCGTCTCATTCTCAAACACAATCCTCACAATCGTCAGGTTCACAAATCTCCTCACATCTTGGTCCTTACTTCTCGTAAACCTATTTTGTCACATCCAATGGTCTTTTCACTTCTAAACGGTTCCTCTCTTTCTCAATAGTCGTCTCCTTCTAATAGTCTTTTTACTTTTGACGTTTCTTCTCCCTTCTAAACATTCCTTTTCACTTTTAGTAAGTCTTATCTCCTCTAACGTTTCCTCTTATGTCTAAACATTTCTTCTCTCATAATAGTCTTGTTACTATTAAAATTTCTCCTATATCTCTCCTAACTTAATTATTTCATCCGAAATATTTAAGTATTTTATGAAATGCAAATGTCACTCCTTCGCTAAACTTTCCACTTTCTAGAAAGTAAAGAATATAAAGAAGATATTCAATCTTCAAGTGTTATTGAGTCACTACATTGTTGAGTCTCGCATTATTCTTCCACCTTGAAAGAACCACCACCTCGTTTCACATACCTACCTTTGTTCCTCAACACTGTCAACCAATAAAACACCAAACAAAATTTTGAATTCCCAATCATCCACCTTTGTCTCGAGAGGATCACTTGCATATTACTACCTTCGTCTCATATTAAATGTCCACTATAACTTTTTAATGTCTTTTTTCTCCCACTTTGACTTTAAATATTTTTGTTTTTGTTATGCAAGATTTGATGCAAAATATATGAATGGATTTGGTTTAAAATGTATTATTCATTGGTATAATTTTCATCAAGTATTACATAACACAAACAAAATTAGTTAAGGTCAAAGTTGAACGAGAAAGACTTTAAAAGTCAAAACTGGACATTTAATATGAGACAGAGGGAGTAATTGTTAGTGCAAATGATATATTAATCATTTCTAACAACCTCCTGTCAACACCTTCCTTCTTTAGTCTCACTCATCTTTCCCCACTTTTTAGCTCTATGAAATCTTTTTCATTCTCATCCAAGAGCATATTGTCTCCATCCTCGTCTTATCTTTCTTTTTATCCTTTTAAAGTATATATTTTGGCATATCTCATCAAGATATTAAGTGTCATTCGTCTCCCTTTAAAAAGTCATCCTCGTAATATTTATGTGTTACCCAATAAACGAATCCACCTCTCGTTTATTAAAAGTCGGTTGAATCTTAGTCTTTAAACATACGTCTCGATTCTTTTTATTTCATTATTCAGATTGTTGATTGCATGTATCTAGGTTCTAAATCCCTTTTAAAGTGTCATACTTTAGAATAACAACACCTAAAAGTGCATGTCTAGTTTCTCGCTAATATCTTGCTATATATATGTGTGCACTTGTCTACTAACTTTGTTTTGTAGCACACATCTATATCTTAATTCCTTGGTTCCCCAAATAAGAGGGAGCTTACACTTAGGGGGAACACTTACAAGTGTCCTACTCATTTAAATTGCATTCATCGAATGTCTTGAGTTTCGATGGTAATTTATTTGATCTATGGATTCGCTAGAGTCACTTTGCAAGGTTTGTCATTATCATGGGGATGAAATGAGCAAGGGGGAGCTAGGAGATATGTGGGTAAATAGCATGGAGTTGGTTAAACCGTGATGATAGAAGACTTCACTGGGATGATGCAAGCTCACCTTTATAGGAAGATAGGATCGGGGATTGTAAAATACGATGAAGGGCTCATTCATACTCCAAATACTTCACCTCCTCCACTTCAAAATCACCCTCAACCTTAAGGTCCTCTTCTCATACCTTCAACTTATATACTTGAAGTACCTACCTTCTTTTCAAGCCTTCTTCTCATTTCTCATAACCTCGTCTAAATTATCCAAGAAACACAAAACCACCTCAACCTTATTTCTCATGCTGTCTTCTCATTCCTCCAACCAATATACTTGGATCACCTACCTTTTCCTCATTCCTTCATCCTATACACTCGAAGTACCTACCTTCTTCTCTTGCCTACTTCTCATCTCTCATGACCTTTTTTTAAACTATCCAAGGAACACACAATCACCTTCACCTTTATTTCTCATATCTTCTCCTCATACCTCAAACCTATATACTCGGAGCACATACCTTTCTCTGTCTTTCTCTCAAACCTCCCAACCTATATGCTCAACATAATCCACATTATACCTTTTTGCTCATGACAAAAGAGGGAGATAGGGAGTGTAATACGATTGGTAACTATTAAAATGTACTATGAGTTATAGTGAACATAGTTTGTCATCATCAAAAAGGGGGAGATTGTTAGTGCAAATATTATGATGTTTAATCTAAACGATCTTTTTATGTTTTGGTGATGCCAAACATGTGACATGTAATACGTAACGTAAAATGCGCAAGTTACTCGTAATCACAAATTATCAATGCATACATGCATCTACATCTCTCGATGTCTCAAGTCTACATCAACACTGATATTTGTTTGCAAGTTACTCGTAATCACAAATCATCAATGCATACATGCATATACATCTCTCAACGTCTCAAGTATGCATCAAGACGGACATTGGTTTACACTTAATTCCATTTCTAAGATTAATCACTTAAGGTATGTACAAACAAATCATTAAGCATGATTAGTGATCAAGAAAATATTTCTTTCTTAACCATTACATTTTCACAAAAGTATTTCTACAAAATAAATATACAAAAATACTTTTTAATAAAAGAAAATGTTTTATTTAAATAATAAAATTTGAATATGGTTTTCCCCCCAAAATAGAAGCTTCTATACCAGATACAACCTTCCCTACAAAAAGACAAAAACATGAGCGTACTCTAGTGGCGGCCCCCTTATAGGCCTAGCGGCCCCCAGATATATCTGGGACTGTCGGGACCGCCACCAGCTAGCTGTTGGGATTCCTGTCTATAAATACTGCACTATTTCTGCCAGAAAAACAACCCTTTTGCACGAATTTCTTTCAGTTCTTTCTCTCTCTAGATCTTACTAAATCTCTCTAAACCTTTGATCATTTAACTTGTTTAATCTTGTTTAAATGTGATCAAATCTTATATCCTATCCTTCTTCCCTCAAGTGCAATAGAAGAACTTTCGTCATCGTCAAGATACGAAGTTATGTAGTCTAGTTAGTTCATTTGTAACATATGTTACATATAAATCGAGTCCATGTCATACAATCTTTAGTAGTGTATAGATCCGAATGGTGTGTATATTTAGAATTGTTGATTGTGGTTGGTTAGTATTTTAGGCCATAAAATATATTAGTGAAGTGGTAGATTGGTTCTAGCTAAGATTAGGACTCGACATCTAGCTTAGTGTCAGAAAATAACATAAGCGACGCGGTTTATATGTTTAGGCCATAAAACACAAGGTTTGTTATGTTGGGCCATAAAACATAACGGGTTTGGTTGTACCTGAAGAAGAACTCGATATCTAGCTTTATGTCGAAAAATAATGTAAGCAACTTGTATGGTTTTCTCCGCCGATAAAGGAGCTTGTTGACTAGTAAAGTAACTCTCGAGTTGGGTACTCGGGGAGTTAAGTAGGGCAAAGAGGAGCTTCGTGACCGAACCACTATATATCATCGTGTCCGATTTGCATTTCCTTTTACTTATCTCTTTACGCTTATATTTGCATTTACCGCTTTATATATGCATGATATAGATGATTATCAGACTAGTAGTATATATTGTTGTGACTATATTTGTGTCATGAATATTGTGTTTATGGTTATGTCATTGGATATGCTTTATTACCATATGTATAGTTATTGTAGAAGTAGTATTAACACTCTTCATATTGTGTCACCATTGATCATGTATTTGATTCAAAAGATTTAAAGTTTTTAATTGGAAACGTATTCACCCCCTCCCCCCCTTTACGGTTTCCACAGGCTGAAGCTATAACAACAACATGCTACACCCAAAATAGATCTCTCATAATCACCAGACAGGAAAAGACACAATATCACATCATCAATGGCAGAAAACCTTCTCTTAAACACCTTCACATCTTTGGTTGCACTTGTTACATAACCTGAGATGGTGAAAACCTTGAAAAGATGAAAGAAACAGGGGATCCTTGCATTTTGGTAGGATATTCTACTCACTCAAAGGGATATAAAGTATACAAAAAGTGAACCATATTGATAGTTAAATACATTCATATCAACTTTGATGAAATCAATGAATTGTCTAAGGTGTCAGATTATGACAACTTTGTCCTCGCGCCCCAACTACAAAAGACTTCTGATCATAACAGTTCAAAACTCAAAACTTATGACCACAGTAATGAACCATCAAGTTCAAAGCTAGTTCCAAATGGTTCTCCTTTAGCAAATACAACAACTCCATTACTACAAGAGCTGAATCTCTTATTCAGTTCGTTGTATGATGAATTCTTCACTGCAGGAAATTCTAGTGTCCCCAAGTCTTCTTCTCCCTCTGATAATTCTCTACAACAAGACACACATCCTACAGTGAATGCTTAATCTACAACAACACCGATCACTATAACTACCAATGTAAATGCTGATGAAAACAACACTGATATTCAAGCAAAAATTCAAGCTAAAGATGCATAAATTGACGAGAATGAATTTTAAAACATCTTCAGAACACCGGTACATGAAGAAGTAGAGTCATCTACTCGCTATGTTGATTCGTTAAATATGCATACACTATATCAACGTCATGAATTTGAACACCGATGTACCAAAGATCCCCCGTTAGAACAAGTTCGTGGAAATCCATCCTAGCTAGTGCAAACAAGATGATAACTTGCAATAGATCCTGAAATGTGTATGTTTGCGCTCATTGTGAGTACTGCTGAACTTAAAAACATTAAGGAGGCAATGGATGATTTCGCATGGATCGAGGCAACGCAGGATGAGCTTCATCAGTTCGACAGACTACAAGTCTGGGAACTCGTCGACCAACCCTTTGGAAAGACTGCCATCAAACTAAAATGGTTATGGAAGTACAAAAAGGATGAAGATCAAACTGTAATTCGCAATAAGGCACGACGTGTAGCTAAGGGATACGTACAAGAAGAGGGTATTTAATTTGAGGAATCTTTTGCTCTAGTTGCTTGCTTGGAAGCAGTTTGGATTTTTATTGCTTATGTTGCACACAAATCTTTTCTAATCTACTAGAAGGACGTTAAAATGGAATTTCTTAATGGTCTACTGAATGAGGAGGTTTATGTTGCACAACCAGATGGGTTCGTTGATCCTGATCATCCAGAAAAAGTTTACCATCTAAGGAAAGCTCTATATGGATTAAAATAAGCTTTGAAAGCCTGGTTTGATGAACTCTCAAATTTCCTGATGTCCAAAGGTTGCACTAATGGTATTATTGACCCTACTTTATTCATGATAAGATACGGGGAGGACATTCTAATTGTGTAAATTTACGTCGATGACCTTATTTTCGGGTTTATAAATCAAAAATTTTCTAAAAGATTTGAAAAATTGATGCACAGTAGATTTGAGATGTCCTTAATGGGGGAAATGAAATTATTTTTAGGACTTCAGATCCATCAATCCCCAAGAGGTATATTTATCAACCAGGCCAAGTACACTTTAGAGATACTCAAAAAGCATGGTATGGATAAATGTGATAGCATTGGTACACCATTGGCTACTAAACCTAAACTGGATGCAGACTTGAGTGGTACACCCGTTAACTAAACAAAATATTGAAGTATGATCGAGTCACTCATGAATCTGACATCTAGTAGACCAGACTTAGTGCAAGCAGTTTGCTACTGGGTATGTTATCAAGCAAGACCAACAGAAAAGCACCTCAAAGAGGTTAAAAGGATATTTAGATACTTAAAGGGTACCATAAATATGAGACTCTGGTATCCGAAGAATTTTGGTTTGGAACTAACCACATTTTTAGATGTTGATCATGCCGGATGCATTGATACTCGCAAAAGCATGTATGGAGGAATACAGTTCATAGGTGATAACTTAGTCAGCTAGATGTCAAAGAAACATGACTGCACTGTAATGTCTTCAACAGAAGGTCATTGTACGTGGCGTTATCCGCAAGTTGTGCTCAAGTAATGTGGATGAGGACACAACTTAAGTATTATGGATTCAACTACAACAAAATACCGTTGTACTGCAACTCGCATTCAGCCATAGCAATCTCATGCAATCCCGTGCAGCATTCTCGTACCAAGCACATCAATGTCCGCTACCACTTTACAAGGAACAAGTTGAACGTTGTATAATTGAATTGTACTTTGTCAGAATTGAATACCAGTTAGATGACATGTTTACTAAAGCCCTTCCTGAAGAAAGGTTTCAGTATCTCGTCAGACAAATTGGTATGAGATGTTTGACTCCATAAGAACTAGAGGTTCTGGCAAATAAGACTGCTTGATATTTCATCAAACATCAAAGTGTAAATATTTTTGAGAAAATCAAAATACAAACATATAAAACCAATAAAACCAAATACAAAAATATAAAATTTCAAAAAGAAAATACAAAATCAAAAAATAAAAAAATTCCAAAAAGAATCTTCTCGACATGTATCTTGGAATCGATAATATTTACGTACCTAGAAATGTCGATTAATATCGACACGGGTGTGCAAATGAAGTTCGAGCAAGAGTTCAAACGTTTTAAAAGATTTGTCATTTCCTATTTTCTTTATGGCTTATGTGCAAATCAGTACATAACCCGGACTTTAAATAAAGAAAAGTTTATCTTTAAATATAATTTATCCTCACAATGAGAAAATCAACTTTTCTCGGTCTTGAACAGTTTCTACAATACATTCAAAGTTTTATGCTCAAGAAAAGGAAAGTGTACGCATAAGTGCATTTATCCTTAGCGTTAGAAGAGAAGCCTTCTAACGTGTAGTTTTTAAAAAGTTGAACACAATTTTTCAAGAATTTCTCAATGATAATTCAAAATCTTTCAAATTGTATGTTCAACACTCCCCTCCTCACAAAGATTTCCAAGACAATCATTTTCTAACAAATGGTATCATTTTTATTAATGAGTCAATTGTTGAGGGGAGTTTTTCAAAAATCAAAGTTTTAATGTTTTTGGATACATCATCTCACGATAATTCTTATGTATTCAAAACATTATATAAAGTCTCTTAATAACAAATCAGTAATAACGACATTACTTACATTCGAATATTTGTTATAATATGATTAAGTGTTCGAGCATAATTTTTTCAAAAAATTTTCAATGACAATTCATAATCTTTCAAAATTATGTGCTCAACACTGTCTCAACCTCAATTTTATATTATTTTTACAACTTGGTATCATTTTCTTTGGTGTCAAACATATGTAAAATTAAGTGGCAGCAAAAAGAAAATGTTCCACATAATTCATGCTGAAACATTTTCTACCCACAAAATTTTCATGACAAATTTTAATCACTTGATATTTCAAAGACTAAGTAAATTAGTATTTAAAATAAGGGGAGAAATGTAATTAAAACGTGATCTAGAAAATAATAAGTGATCTAACGACTCAAAAGTGCTTTATACTCTTACCCACATGTGCTAAACACTTTTTTTATCGATGCACGTGTGAAGGGGGAGTTTTTCAAAAAGATGAAACTTTCAAAGTGTTAAACGTTTTGATATACTATCAAACACTTTAACTGATTTTCAATGGTTTTATGGTTACGATCAAATACCCAACAACCTGTTAATTTTACGACGATTCTAAAGTCATAAGGTGGTTAGATTAGGTATTATTCCTATGATCCAACCATAACCGGATAGATCTACCCAAGGACACTCCATAGTTAAAAATAGCAGTCCTTAGGTATGATTTGAAGAAGAATGAGAAGCAGGAATAATGCCAACTAAGACATGAGTTAACATCGGAACAATCACAACAAGGTGTTAGTAATGATGTCTTGGTAAGCATTGAAGGGGTTGAAGAATGAAAAAGAAATGTATGGATAAAGGGTGAAAAGAAAGAAGCCCTCGACACACTTTTAGGCAGAAACCAGGTCAATACATATGCTATCAGTTTTCACAAAGATGAATTCTGGTATTGAAGACAAGACATCAAGGACCTAGTGATGCATTGCACAACCCTTCCCAGCCATTTAAGTTTTTCTCAAAAGATACTTGTCTCATTTGTCATGTAGATACACACGACTTCTATTGACTTTCTCACTCCGAGTTAGTTGATATTGAAAAGGTGGGAGTCTGCTCCAGCCTCCAATTACTAAAACCAAAACACACTAATCGAGTCTAGAGCCGAGAGATCAATAAATAAATCTCATTAGGACACATCCCATGACAAACACTCGTTGAACACCATTAAGTTCACAAGCTGTTAACAAGAGTCCTATGCATTATCCTTGTGATTTTGCCATAACATCAAAGTGATACTCTTTAGTATTCACAGTGACGATGGAAACCTTCCAGAGTCAACATCAAACAAGCTCTGCGGTAGGTGACTTGCGTGATTCTATATGAATCAAACTTGTGATAAATGGATATCAATTTTGGTCCAGTAAATGAATTGACGACTCAATCAAAAAGATAGTAACTATCTGGTTCACTCTTATCGTGTTGTCTGCTTTGAGACGTTCCGATAATGAGAACATGCAAGTATGGTGAATCTAATACATCTGTGTCAGAGGATCTTACGCTATAAGCTGGAAACCCTATCAAGGAGATTCTTCTAAATTGAGTCTAGCTTATCACAGGTCAGTCCTCACAGGATCGGAGGTTAACGCAACCATACTCAGACGAATGACAAAGCCTTATTCGTCCATATCTGCTGTTTATTACTAATGTTAACATGCAGGTACAAATGACGGTGTTACAGACTCACTCCAGCTGAGTCAAATTCATTACCACATGCTCATTCTTAAGCTACAAAGACGTACTATAAGCATTAGGATTCAAGAATCAAGAAAGCTCAAGAATTAAATACAAAAACCTTCCGCAAAGTCTAATTTTCAAGATCTTCCTTAAAGATATCAAGATTATCAAGACAAATATTGTCAAGGGAGATTGTTAACAATCTTTTAAGATGATGCATAGTATGAGCATGTTGGTCAAGACACAAGATCGCAAGATGGCAATGACATTAAAGACAAAAAAGAAAAGATTTAAAGATCTCGGGCTAACAAGACAAAGTTAAAAGGCAATGACAAAGGCTTAAGATCAAAGATCACAAAGCATAAAGGAACAAGCCTACAACAAAGATAAAACCAAGACTTAAGAACTCAATGACAAAGAAATCTCAAGAAATCCAAGACCATGTTATGATTGTGAACATTAAAGCTAGGAATCAGTAGGAGACCTCACTTTGGGGGAGATTGTTAGCCTCAAAATATTAAGTCAGAAATGGAAGCTTGGTCTCTGGACATGGAAGCTCGGTCTTTATTATCAATACGTTGTAATAGGATAGATATACGTATTAGGATCATTAGTTAATTTAATATTGTATGTGTATCGGGCTAAAGCCTAAAGCAAACCCGAGCCCATCCTACCATAGGAAAACCTACGACTCAAAATCCTTAGGGTATAAATACCCCTTCTCTACAATGGAAAAGGGTTGGTTGTTCATATGGTTGTAAGATACTACTTTGTTCAATCCACCATATACTTTCTCTCTCTACATTTCCTCATCATCTCTGTTGGGAATAAAAGGATTCTTAACTGTTACTACTGCTAGTTCAAGTTACAACTGCTGGATTGGAGTTACTGCTGCTGCTCAAGACTGAAGAAAAAGTTCTAAGTCATTACTACTGCTAGTGTATTAGTACTACCAGTATAAAATGTTACTACTGCTAGAAAAGGTCATGTTGTTACACTTAGTTTGTACTGTTAGTCTGTTTTAGTACCGCTAAAGAGATATGTATAAGATATTTTAGGAAAAGATATGTATGAGTAAAAAACACGTTGTAAGCCCATTAGGGTTCTTTGGTGTATAAAAGGAGACCCTAGGGCATGTAGTTTATGTATCTCTCATTCATATACATTTTGATATATAACTTCAAGGTTGTAAACCCTAGTACTACACAAAGTACTCGTATTATTGATAATAATAATATTGGAGCTTTTCAGTAATATCATTGTTCATATAGTATACTGTTTTATTAATATTCTTCTAAGTATTAAAGAGTAAATTCCGCATACTCTTTAGTACTCACAAAGTTTCTACCTTAGTTGTTTTGGATTTATCCAAAGTAACTTAACCTTTACAAGCGAAGGAATCGATCTTAAGTTGGGATCAACAAGTGGTATCAGAGCTTGGGTTCTAAAACTTTGATCTAGAAGAAACTAACAAGAAGAACCCTTTATTCACAAGGAAGAGATGGATCTAGAAACTGCTCAAACCACTACTACTGCAAAGTTTCTCATTCTCAAACAGGGTGAATATGATATGTGGAGGCTAAGGATTAAGCAATACTTTCAAGTACAAGACTATGCTCTATGGGATGTCATAGAGAATGGAAACTCCTTCAAACCGCAGCTCAAACAACAACAAATGTTGATGGTACCTTAACTACACTAATACCAGGTCTTGTAACTACTGAAGAAAAGGTTCAAAAGAAGAATGATGTGATGGCAAGAAGTATGTTACTGATGGCCCTTCCTAATGAACATCTAATGACATTTAATCAAAACAAGGATGCTAAGACTTTGTTTGCTGCTATACAAACAAGATTTGGTGGTAATGAAGCCACAAAGAAGACTCAAAAGACTCTTCTGAAGCAAACGTATGAGAACTTTAGTGCTCCAAGCACAGAGTCTCTTGACTCTACATTTAACAAGCTTTAGAAGATTGTAAGTCAACTGGCTATCTTAGGTGAAAATATTTCACAAGAAGATCTCAATTTGAAATTTTTGAGAAGTCTGCCTTCTGAGTGGAATACTCATGTTGTGGTCTAGAGGAATAAACCTGATCTAGATACAATGAGCTTTGATGATCTCTACAACAATTTTAAGATTGTTGAATAAGAGGTTAAAGGAACTGCAAGCTCAAGCTCAAGCTCAAGTTCTCAGAATATAGCTTTTGTGTCATCCCATAGCAATACTAATGAAGTTAATACTGTTTATGGAGTTAGTACTGCTAACACTCAAGTTAGCCCTGCTAGCACTCAAGTTAGCACTACTAGTACTCAAGTTAGTACTGCTAACTTAAGTGATGACACTGTTTATGCATTTTTGGCCAGTCAACCAAACGGGTCTCAACTTGTATATGAGGACCTTGAACAAATCCATGAAGATGACATAGAAGAGATGGATTTGAAGTGGCAGTTAGCATTGCTGAGCATGAGGACAAGAAGGTTTTTCCAGAAAACTGGTAGAAAGATCACTATCAATGGGAGTGACACAGCTGGATATGACAAGTCCAAGGTGGAGTGTTTCAACTGCCACAAGATAGGACACTTTGCAAGGGAATGCAAACGACCTAGGATCTAAGATAGCATAAACAGAAATCAAGACAACTCTAGAAGAACTGTAAATGTGGAAGAAACTTCTTCCAAAGCCATGGTGGATATTGATGGAGCTGGTTTTGACTAGAGCTATATGGCAGATGATAAAGTTCCGACAAACATGGCTCTTATGGCTTTTTCAGACTATGAGGTACATAATGACAAAACTTGTTCAAAAATCTGTCTAAAAAGCTTTGAAACTCTTAAAACTCAACTTGATGATTTAAGAATAGAGTTTAACAAATCTGAGTTCAATTTACCTACTTATAAAAGAGGGTTAGCATCTGTAGAAAAGCAACTTGTCTTTTACAGAAAGAATGAGGTTATTTTTTGTGAGCAACTTGTTGTTCTTAAAAGAGATATCTCATATAAAAACTTAGAACTTAGCATGCTTAAAAGTGAGTTAGAAAAGCTTAAGCAAGAAAAAGAAAGCAATCAACTTAAAATTGAAAATTTTAATAATGCTTTTAAGAGTCTAGACAAATTAATAGGGAGTCAGATACCTGACAAAAGCAGAAAAGGTCTGGGGTTTGTAAGTTATAATGTTGTTCCACCTCCTCCTACAAGGTTATTTTCACCCCCAAACCTTGATTTTTCCAACTCTGGTCTAGAAGAGTTCCAACAGCCTGAGTTTGAAGGCTATGGACCTAAGACTAGTAAGAATGTCAGTGAAGATACTTCTAATGAGGTTAGGGAATCTCCTGATGCCCTAATGGTTGAGAAGTTGGTGTCAGATGATAAGTTAGAGAATAAAACTGTTTTTCCTACTGTTGCTAAAATAGAATTTGTTAGACCTAAACAATAAGAAAAACCAGTTAGGAAACCAGTTAAGTATGCTGAAATGTACAGGTCACAAAGTCCTAGGGGAAATCAAAGAAACTGGAATAATCAAAAGTCCCAACAGCTAGGAAGTAACTTTGTGATGTACAATAAAGCTTGTTTTGTCTATAAAAGTTTTGACTATGTGCAGGCTCACTGCAATTACCATCAAAAGGAAAGGGTAGAATTTAGGAATAATTATACATGGGTAAATTATAATTATTCTGCTAAAAAGACTCACCCTAGTCTTGAGCACGTAAAGGAAAATGGTTCAAAGAGCAGTTTTAAAATGAAAACTAGCCTAAAAGCAGTTAATTTAATAAACAGCATAGGTGGAGGAGGAGGCCATGTAGAATGCCTGTTACAACTACTGCTCATTAACCTAAAACAACTGTTTATAGTGCTAGACCAATGTCCATTTTTCTAAAAATTCACAATCAGCAATACACAATTGACTCGCACGGAATCTAATTCGCTTTTATAAATATCAATAAATATAGAATATATAACAAGAGGAATCAAATACCACAAAATCAATGAACCGAAAGGTAGTATAGAGTGTTTATCGGGTCGTTATGGGATCCCAACGAGGCTTGAAATGTGAAAATCAATGAACGATGATGATTGATGTTGAAATGACAATAAAGATTTGGATTTGATTTTTATCTCAAATCAAAGATGCAAAAGAAGCAATTAAGGAAAGCCTAATAAAAAAAACGAAAGCTATTCCAACCTTTATTAAAAACAAACCTAAAATGATAACGGGAAATGAAAAACGCGAGCAAGAAAAACTTACTTACTAAATTATCAAAAAAAAAATAAAAAAAAAAACCCTAGAGGTAGATAAAAATGGCTAGGGGAGAGCCTATCTAACTGGCACGCATTTTAAGCGGGAGCAGATATGTCGGGGAAGTGCGTGAGAAGAGAGGTGTGGGAAAATTGGTAATTGGAACCACAGGGGGTTGACAAGTTGGGCTGCGTAAACGAAAGATGAGAATGTTCAGATGGGAAGGTTGGACGAGAGAGAATCACATAAAAGGAGGGGAGGAGAGTACTAGGAGAGGCGAGGGGAGAGAGAGAGGGAGGGGAATAATAGAGGAAAGGGCGGATATGGGCTGAGAGGGATGTTAGTGTTGATGCTTGTGTTGAGGAGGTAAGTATCTCTTTAGAGGTGTTGCTATAAACAGGGATTGACGAAAGTGAGGGGTGAAATATGCTTCTATTTACTTTTTATTTAATTATTTTATATCAACATTTAATTTAGCTTTAAAGTTACAGACTATTAATTGAGCCTAGTTAGTCAATATGCCTAGATTACATGCACTGACTTATTTACAGCGCCTAGCTTATCAATAATTAGTCATTACATTCTCTCGAACAATTAGTCAAGGTTATAGTCCAAATTAAAGACATATGCAAAGCGAGCGCTGCGATACTAACTTAGATTATACACTTGCTCTGCTTATATTCTAGTTATGGACATTGCTGTGCTTAGCAGAGAAGAGATATGTACGGGGGGGGGGGCGGGGGTGGGGGTGGGGGGGCTGTGATGGGGAGAAATCATATCATACTATCTCAATCTTACACAAACATACACATATGGATGCGAATAGTTAGGTTTTAATGTGTGGGGGTGTAGGTTACGAAGAAGTGGGTGGGTAGATGATGATTTGGGTGGTGATGGAGTTTGTTTAGGGTGAGGGGGGAGTATTTGTTAGATTTAGTTTTTATTGGGTTTAATTTTATTTACTTTGAAAAGGGAAAATAAACTAAATAAGCTCCTACTAAAGACAGTACATACACGATAATTGCTTAATCACCTGGTCTAAAAAAGCTAAGCAAACTTACAATAATGCAGAAATAATAAGCTAATACCAAAAATGAACTAACAGTACTAACAAATTAAACTACCATTACAAACCTGAGTTTAGTACAGCTAGCTTTGTAGTTATTACCTGCTGCTTAAAATCCCAAAAGAGAACTAGCAAGTAACTAACTATGGGTTAGTAACTCAGCTTTTTCCAAACAACCCTTAAAGTTTAGTCAAAAAACATTTTTTTTCTCTTTATTTCAAGCTAAAAAAAAATAAATGATAAAAAAAATTTTAATATTAAAAAACAAAATTATTGATCCTAAATTGATAAGAACATATAATCAAACAACAAAAAAAGTCACTTTTAAGCAGATTTTAATCAATAATAAGCACTTAAAAACAAAGCTTCAGTCTAACAGTATTTAACTAAACATACTACCAGTACTAACTAGGAAATTTGCACAAATCATTTTTAAACTGAAGTCTAAGCAGGATAAGCACTAAACATCATACAAAGCATAAATAAGCAAATATAAGTAACAAATAAGCACTAATAAGTAGTTCTACAGTAAATGAGAAAAATAAGAAAATAGAAACTTACAACTCCCTTGCTAAAACAGGGTTAAACAAAGATTCCTACAAGCTCATAAGCTTGTATAAAACAAGCTTGTAAGATTCCATAAGCCCATCCATAACTGGCTTATCATCCATAAGCTGTGACTATATGCCGAGAGGAAAATATATAGTGACTTAACTTAATACATAAGTAATTGAGTTTAAGACAAAAGACTTAACAAGCTAATATAAGACTTACAAACAATACAGTAAAAGACTTACTAACAAAGAAATACAGAGGAATCACGAATTGACGATAAAAACTCCAATTTGCATAAAAATACTAAAATAAAAAGTACAAGACTTGGAAGAGAAAATTTACAATAAAAGATAAGCTAAAATATAACTATAATCGATCTCTTTTCTTGGGTAACAATGGCCCTATTTAAACCAAATAAGCCATCCTCCTTGGGTTCTTCCAGCTGTGCTTCTTCTGTGTTTCATCTTTGTAAGACAAAAACCCAAGTGTTTGTTGTGTGAGTATTCTAAAATAAATCCCATGCCTTCAATTCATTATGAGCTATCATTTGAGTCAATCACAGCCATCGAAAAGCTTGGAAATAGTGGATTGGCCAACGTTTGGTCAATTATATATGGGGGAGGTGGTGATAGTGGAGGTGGGGGAGATGTTTTACCCAAGGGGTTGTAGAGGTTGCAGGGTAAAAGGGGAGAAGAGACCCTGTGATTGGTTCTTGGGTTCTGTTGGGCGGGAAAAATGGTTTTGGCCGAGTTGGCAGCTTTGGCCCCTCAAGTTATACTTTACCCAATTTCCAATTTCAGCCCTTGTCTTTTTATTCTTGTAACACAACTTGAGGTTTGGCAAGTAGTCCCTCAAGTTGTATTTTCTTCACTTGGTTGACTTTTGACTTTAGATTGACTGTTGGCTTCGATTTGACTTGTCTTTTCATTCCGTGCTTGGTTTTTCGTTTTTGGCTTTCTTTTTGTCCTTTTTCTTGAATATCCGTTTCCTGCAAATACAAATGTAAAACATACAAATACAATGTATTTTTGGTACGTTTTTAGTCATTTAAGTCCGTTTTTAATGGAAAATGGTATGTGTATTTAAGCATATACCAAAATCCCCCATACTAAGGTATTGCCGTGTCCTCACGCAATGTTATAAAGTAAACACTCAAGAAACCAAGAATCTTAATCCCCCTCGACTAATAACCTCGAAAAGTAGCTAAGTGTTCATCAAGGGAAACTAAAGAATCAATAGCTTCGACAAGTCCCGTTTTCACCATTTTTATATGTACATCAACTATTCCTAATATTTTTTGGATTTTCCATTTTCTTTTCTTAACTACCTGTTTGACTTTCTTTATTTTATCAATACTGGGATCATAGAATGAGAAGCGCCCATATAATAATCTACGAATGTCCAAAGAGGATAAATTCATCGTCCTCGATTTTTCACTAGTCCCAAACTAAGCGTAAAAATGAAATCACCGTTAAGTACAAGTAAAGATGCTAACACTACTTATAACAAATACTTTTCAACATTGCACTCCGACAATTATTCAATTAGAGTTGATTGTGCTGTAATTTAAGTTAAAATTTTAGATCAACAGTTTTTAAGAAAGTAGTATAATGTTTATGTGCATAACGATATTTCTGAAGAAATCTGGAAAAGACTAGATCACCAACCCAACCAGCTATTCTCGATAGATCCCATCCGAGTTCGACTTTAGGCTATCAGGTTTTAGACCCCACAGGAAATGTTTCTCAATGTAAAAGTGGGATACTCTGATCCTTTTAGGCCGAGATTCCTTAGATTTACCACTAAATAAACAATACTACTCAAAGCACGCAAAACATCAAAAATTTAATGATCTTATTGGTGAGAACTATTCCATGTAGCTACCTTTCTTCCTCGGGAACGTCCCAGCCCTCCATCAAGCTAGTGCCCAGGTTTTTGACACCAACCACAGTAGATACATAATTGAAATAATCTACCGGAGACGGCAACCAACAACTTTTGAGTCTTAAAGCAAAGTTAATCTTAGTTCAAAATTATACTTGTATTGTAGAAAAATAAATCTTAACCATTAAATTTCTAATAATGCTAAAATACTAATCTACCTGTTGTCATCAATTACATGACTACAACATCGGCCACGCCTCCACAAGATGTAGTGACTTATTCAGACGACGTTTCTTAATATAACAATTACAATGCAACTTTGCATTTATATCTCACTATGGGCCCTTTGTTTTTGAAGACTACAACATCGGTTGTGAGCCGGCAAAATGCAGTAAACCTTTATCAGCCCACAGTTTATATTTTCTTTTTTTTACTCATATTTCCGAAATAGAGAAAATTTTCGTTTTAAGAAACCAAGTATAAAGCCTGAACTAAGATGAATATTTTCGGTTTCCGAAAGAGCTTCTTTTAGAAAATGTCGGTTTAAATTTAAAGCAAAATTAATCATGTTTATTAGTCAGGTTAATGAGCTATCGGGAGACAAGGCGAACAAGTTACACCTATAAGCTTTTTAGATTTTTCCCCCCAAATAATCCTTGCTTACAACCTACTTGTAAATAACACTATCATTTTCCGTTCTCGCAAATTTAAAATCCCTAACAAAGGATCCCGCGAAGGCTTATGGCCTAATAAACTTTCGTTTATTAATGGTTAAGGGACAAAGCAGGGCTCAACACGCACGATCGAGTCAAAAAATTAATTCTCAATTCAACCCATTTGGATAGACAAAACTCCTGACAAAACACTTATTTTATTTTTGAAAAAATTTTAATTTTTTATTTTTGGTATTTTTGGCAAAAATTTTGGATTAAAAAAGGGATTACAGTGACAACAACGGCTGCAGCAACAATCAAATCGAAGATCTCCCCCCTAACTAGAACTAAAATCGTCCTCGATTTTTAAAAGGGGTATCCTACGTTAATCTAAGCCGTTTTATTAAGATAGTGCCAAAAGATAAATGTTAAAACTGCGATGCAGAGAGTCCTTCATAATCTGAGAAATCCTAGACATACAACACAAAACATGGACAAAACACAGGTAATGGAAGAGGTAAGCCGCCTCACACAAAAACACTTATTCATTACTACATAATACTACTACTGATAAGTATGGGGTGCCTCCCACGAAGCGCTTGTTTAAGGTCGATATGCTTGACCCGTCCCCGAATTTATTGGTTCCATAGGAACGACTGGAATCCTGGGACTACCAATTGTGGTACGTCCCCTCCAAAGTAGTGTTTAATACGATGACCATTCACTTTGAAATTTGGCCTGGAGTTTTGGGATAACTCGACGGTGCCGTACGGGAAAACTTGTGTGATAGTGAATGGTCCACTCCAGCGGGTCTTAAGCTTGCCCGAGAAAATCTTCAATCTAGAGTTAAAGAGGAGGACTCGATCACCGACGTTAAAAACACGGTTTTTGATCTTGGAGTCATGGATTCTCTTTGTTTTCTCTTTATAGATCAAAGAGTTTTCATAGGCATGATCACGAAGTTCATTAAGTTCATTGAGCTGAATTTTTCTGTGATCACCCAGTAAGCTTTGTGCTCGAGCTCGATCGGAAGATGACATGCCTTCCCGTACACTAACTTATATGGAGTACACCCGATGGGTGTTTTGTAAGCTGTGCGGAAAGCCCAAAGTGCATCATCTAATTTATCCGACCAAGACGCACGGATTTCGCCTCTGGTCCTCTTGTTTGTGGATGATACTCGGTAGAGAGACGATGAGTAACTCCGTATTTAAGCATGACCTTTGAAAATTGGTAATTGCAAAAATGGGTACCGCGATCACTTATGATTGCACGAGGGGCACCAAATCGGGAGAAGAGAGATTTAAGAAACTTA
>BQNB010062109.1:0-36205 GCA_026074375.1 Tanacetum coccineum
AATCCCACGGCCCAAACCCCTTTTATAAATCCTAAGCCCAAGTCAACGCCCCATTTCCCCCGGGTCAACTCAATCTTATAAAAGGAAAAAAGGCAGGTGAAAACACTGTTCACCGTCCCCTTCCTTCACTTTTACCCTACACACAAGTACACCCAATTCACCCCCACTTAAGTGGTACTTACCTCTTCTAGAAGCCAATACATCATCCTCGACGTCAAAGGGAATGTCACCTTAGCAATCCTGACATCAATGATTGGCTGAGACAGGTGGCACGCAATCCAACAGATAGAATTGATGCTTGGGAGCAAAGCAAAAATTGAAGGGCCAGGATTAGAGATCTTAGACGCTCCTCAAGGTCCTAGGAGTTTCATCTCAAGGCTATAAAGGGGGATCTCCTCACACAATTAAAGGGGATCTAGGAGAGGAATTAGGTTTAGGAGTAGTGTAGCTTATTTAAATTTCCTTGTCTTAAATTTCTATGTATTCTACTTTTCAAAGCAATGTACTCTTTCAAATTTTAATGCAATTTAATGTTCTTTTCAATTCTGTCTTTTAAATACTGTTAAAATGATTCATGTGATTTCAAATTGGTAATAAGCTCTTAATAAGCTCTCAATTCCTTCTATAAGCTATTACTTCACTCAGTAAGCTAACTAAAAGCTTAGCTGAGTCAAATTATACTCATTTCCTTTAAAAGTCAGAATTAAGCTTTGTTTGGAAGATAAGTTAAGCAATGGAAGAGCTTATGGAATTTTAGAATGCTTATTAGATAAGCTGGGTAGGTAGAGGTTAATAGGTTTATTTTTACCCCTGTTTTGAGCAAGGGGTTGAGGTACATTTCATTTTCTCTTCTTTATAAGTTCAATACTGTCTTACTTATCTTATCTGTTTATTATTGATTATTCAGTGCTTATTGTTGGTTAATTGTGCTTATTTTGTTTAGATATAGCCTATTATATTTAGATCATAGTTTATAATAGTCTAGTTTAGATTAATCTTGAATTTGTCCTCATTTTAGTGCAATTATCAAATTAGAGTAGCTTATAGTTTAGAGCTTAATCCCTGTTAGTTTTTTGCTAATTTTATCTTCATTTGCTTAGTTAGTAATCTGATTTCTTAAGACTTAGTTTAATTCACACTTTTGTTGCCTTAAAAATGAAAATCATGATTTTAAAGGGGTGCTTGGCTCAGCAGCACTAACCTTTGTTAGTGCTGCCCATGCCTGTTTTTATCACTTGAATCAAATTTAGATAGATCAAATTTAGTAATTTAGTTAGTTTAATTCAGTAGTTAAAGTTTAAAATTCAAATTTAAGGTCTAATCTAACTATGGTTAGAATCTGTGGCTTTTAGATCAGTTCATATGCATTCTTAGCTTAAAACAGTTTTAGCTATTCATACTACTCTATTTGCTCTTGTTTTGGTTGATAAAAGGTGTAGAAACCAGATCATTTAGTCTGCATAGGTTATTTTGTATTTTGGTCATAAGCATGACAATTGCATCAGCAGTCTAAAAAGGCTAAACTGCCATTTTTTAAGATAAAAATTCAGTTAGTTAAAATAGGTTTTAGCTTTTAAAATTCAGTATACAAGTAGATTTTAGGCCATTCTAGTTAAATTAGGGATTATTTTAGTCTAAAAAGCTTAATTAAACATCTGTTTTTAGTCTTCAAATTGGCTCTTTATCTTTTCAATAAAACCAAGACTCATCTCATACTGAGCCAATCAGCTTTTTCCAATAGCTTTTTCATTGTTCATTTAAATTTTAAAATGTTTTTTAAAAGAAGTTTTAAGTAGATTATAGGCCAGTCTTTAAGCTGGTATAAGCCAAAAGTCCATAAGGATCTATTTGCTATCTTAAAAATAAGCTTTTAAGTGCCTATTTGGCCATTTTACAATTTGTCTTGTGCAAAACTGCTTAATTTGACTTTTCAGCTTAATGCTTATTATTTTTGCTCAAATCTTGTTTCAACTTGCTTATTAGGGTAGTTATATGTTGCTTATAGCTTATTAAGTCCTAGTTTTAGCTTATTTTAGTTTTTAAGCTTATTAAGTTTTGAAAAAATCCAAAAAAAAAGAAGTTTAGTGCAATCTGTCTGATTTAATAAGCCGTTTTCTAGCTTATTTATTATTTTTCACAAAAAGTTTCTTTTATAAAAAATGTTCCTTATAAGCTATTTTACAACTTTGCTTTTTAAAGTTTTTGCAAAAAAATAAAAAAGGGAAGAGAGGAAATCCATGGTGGGCAAGGCTCGAACTCTGGACCTCTACCTTCCTCAACCTTACACACACACTCACACCATCTGCCCTGGGGATTATTTCGGGTATAGTTTACAAAATTTAATAGTTAACCCTTTTTTAACAGTTTTTGCTTTTCAGCCCTTTTAGCTTATTTGACTGCTTATTTTAACTGCTTTTTTAGTTTTCTTATTTTTCTTAAGTCCCAACTAGTTCAATAGACTTTTCATATTTTTCCCAGAATTTTATAAATTCGTTTAGCATTTTTAATAATTGTTTTTCATTAAAAGTGTTTTTAATTCATAATAAAAAAAATAAAAGTCAAAAAAATATAATTCTTTTTCTGAAAATTTTCTTTTGTCATTTAGGGTTTATAAAAATTAGATTTGCATTCGTAAGGTTAATATTTTGAGATTTCACTTTTTAAAGAACGGGATTCGATCCCCGTTCTCGTTTACTTCGTTTTTAACTTTACGCACCCTCGGTTTAGGATTTCCTTAGCTTTTTCTTACAAATTAGTAATTAGGATTAGGAAAAGTTTAGAAAATCATTTTTAGGTTTAGTTTAGGTTTTAATTGTCGTGTTTCTTTAATTCCCGTTTACGTTTTAATGCTTAAGTGTTTAATTTTCATTTCTTGTTTACTTGTTTTCGTGCATTTATCTACTTGTCATTTATATTTAGTAGGATTTAGAAAACCCAAATCAAAAATCTTTAAAACCATTCAAAACGCGCGATCACGGACTTAACCGATTTTCAATTCACGCTTCGTCGAGGGAAAACGACCCGGGAGGTTTTTGAGACTACTTTGGTTAAAAGTTTGTTTCTCGGGGACCGAGGAAAATACTTATTACATTATTTGTATGAATCACCTTATATATTATATATTATATGATATCTATATGTATAGTGTTTCGGACCGTATCATTTTTAGATCCGTGACCAGGGAAGTGTGTTACGGAATTATCGCTGTCGTTCGAAGATTAGTGTTGGAAGACCTTCCTCGAGTAAGGTATCGTTTTACATTTGTGAAATATTTTTTAAAAACCTAAAATACAAAATATTTTTCTATTTTCCTTTTATTTTAATACCATTTATTTCGTTATATCTTTACGGCTCACCTTTAGATTATGTGCTATAAGGAAAGTTTAAGGCGGGTTTGATCAACATCACCCAAAAGGAGAAGGGTTATTCTAAATAGCGCCTCACGCTTACCAACTCCTCCGCTTTCTTGTACGTATTTTTAGAGAGCTACCGTGCACGTTTAATTTTCGGTTACCAAAAATATTTTGTTTATTTTAATTCCTTTTCTTATGAATTCTTTTCAAAAGCCAAAATTATTTATAAGTTACCTCTTATACGTTTAATTTTCTTTTTCTTATCCTCTATATTGTTTAAGTCTTTCTTTGACGTATTTAACCAACGTTGAGTGTTACAGGGTGTGGACAACCATGTGATGGCTTTTATTGTTATCTATGTACGTGTCCGCAGTGTGGTGTTAATCTTCTACTTGGAACTTGTTTAAATTGCACTTATGGTGATGGAAAGCCAGTCACTTGTTGTGGGTGTGAAGGCCCGTTAAAAGGAGGATTTTGTTCATTTTGCGCTTCAAGAGATGGAAATTCATTCGATTATAATCCAAATCCGAATTCTTTCAATGAATCTCAAAAATTTTCCGACTACCCTCCACAACCCCTGTACGAGACGAATATTTGTGAGTTATGTGGAAAACGATGCTATTATGATTATGATTGTCGCACTCAAGTTCCGTTTGTTTACTATCTGATCCGTGTCGATCTAAAAACTTCGATAACCACCAACTTCACCAAGTTTTCCACAACAATATCTTTGTTGTGAGAACTGCGGGGGTCCTCACGCGACTTTTCAGTGTCAACCGATGAACCAAAATTTATCTAATTCTAATTCTTCCAGTTTTGACCAATTTCAACCCCCGCAGTATCCCGTCATTCATCATTCTCCTCAAGAAACGAGTGAAGAAGTGTTGCAGCTAAAAAGACTTAATGAAAGCCTTCAAACTTTTTAAGTGGAAGTTTAGTCGTATACCTTTTGGAGAAATGCCAAAGGTTTTATTGATAGCTTGGGAGAGATTTTCCGAAATTAAGCATGCTTTTACGGACAAGCATTATCAACAAGAAGATATTCAAGAATTGATGAGTAAACTCCTTGAAGATGTGCGAAATATTAATGAGGAACTATCTGAATTTATTAATAGTCCAAGTTGGAATCGTCCGACCTTCTATAATGATGATGATGAGTATACTATTATATATAGAAAGCATAAAGAAATCACACCCGATTTATCTACCGCGGAGCCCGATAACTCTCTAAGTATGGGGGACGAGCATCTTAACACTATTCCGGAAACGGAAAAGTCTAGTGTTGAGAACCTTGTCCCAATCCCAAGTGAGTTTAAGGGTATTTCCGAAGATATTTGTGATATGCCGTCTTGTGATTATTTTGATGCCGAATGTGGACTTATTAACTCTTTGCTTAGTCGAGATAGTTCGATCATATCTCCTAAGATTGATTTCTTCCCTGAGGAGATTCGCTGGTGAACTCGATCTATTTTACGGAATTAATGAAGGACGATTATGATGAAGACGATTTTGATGAACAAGAAGAAGGAGAAATTGATAATGATATTCTTCAAATAGAGGACGAGATTCTTCGTGAGAAATTATTAAATGTCAATCTTCTCATTGATAAGATCGAAGCATTGAAACTCACTCCTTCTATTCCTTTTGTGCTTGAAAATCCCTCCTCTTCTCTTATTCCCGTTGTGGATAGTGATTTTCTTATAGAGGAGGTTGATACATATCTTGTTCCAGAAGACTCGATACCACCATGTATTGAGAGTGATTTAGACTCGGAGGGGGATATCGTTTTTCTTGACGACTTACTTTACGAATATCCGATTCCCGAGTATGAGCGTTTTACCTTCGATATTAAGCCCGATGCACCCGTGATAAACAATTTTGATAAGCTTAATGAAGACGAATGTTTTGACCCAGGGGGAGGTGAGATTGATGTTTCTCAAAATGTTAAAGATGATGATTCCTTCGCATTTGTCATTCGAACTTTTCTCCCGTATCGTACCTACCCTGTGGATTCTCCTTTACTTCTCTCCACCGGGAGTGAAAGGACACTCCATTTTGTACCCCGGCATCTCCAATTAGAGCCGGTGGCATTCTCATCGGAATGGAATTTCATATGCTTTAATGTTTATCAAACATTAATGAATGCCGATGAGATTTCTCTTCCATTTGCTTTCCCCAAGGATGAATGAATTCGGGGATCGAGTCAAGCTATGTGACTCGGTTACCAAAAACAAAGCGCTTCATGGGAGGCACCCCATGCTTATCCATCTTTCTTCTTTCTTATTTCTAATGTGATGTGAGGAGGCTTGTACTCTTCCGATTATTGTTGTTTGTGCTTGTGAATTTTTTGTAGGATTGACCCAAAATTTTTGAAGACTCTCGTGTTCGGTGTTTTGTCCTGGTCCACTCGAGCTTCCTAGCCTTTGATTGCCATTAGTTTGGGGAAATCCGATATCCGAAGATTATTATCAACTAACATTTATCTTTGTGCATACTTGCATAAAACGGCTTAAGATTTTTTGTTTATTTTCTCATGCTCGGATTATGCATTCGACGTTTTGAGTTCTAGTATCGGGTTTTTAAGTTCTTAAGCTATGAATCATGAGGACATTGTTTAATTTTAGTATGGGGTGAGTATATCTTCAATATGATCTTACCTACCTTTGCCCGTGGTTCTCATGTACCCTGTTTTCCCACAAAAAATTTAAATTTTTAAGTCTTAATATCTAGTTTATTGTTCATATATATATATATATATATATATAATTGTTGAAAAAGAAAGAAAATAGTTGACACGAATGTAGGTTTTCTGTTAGTGAGAACGAAAAGTAAATTTTGACCCGACTAGTTTTATATCTTAGCTTTCTCCTTAACTTTATATAGATTGATTTTTGCTAATCTTTTATACAAGGAGCTATAAAACACAAGTTTAGCTTGAAAAAGTCAAGACTTTGCAAGTTCCCATAATTGATTTTAAATATGCGATCTTAATTCGTTAGGCTAAGTATTCACGAGTTTCTTTATTAGAAATTTTAAATTGTGAAAAACAAGAGATAATAGAGTAGAATATAAGTTTTGATGCTAAACATAGAATAGTTGAATTTCTTTAAGGCTCATAAGTGTTAATTATTGCTTTTTCTCTCATTTGCTTGTTTCGCCTTTATATATAATTGTTTAATAAATAGAGTTTCTTTGGTTTCTGCGATTCTTAGTTTAGAACACTTCGTAGAGTTTCCTTCTGGTGAAAGTAAGGCACACATCGAGGTTTTGTCAGTGTTGTGGGGAAATAGACTCCTGGACCATGGTTGGCTCGCATACCGATGTGGCAGTTGTTAAAAGACCACAGGACTTGAAATTTGGCTATAATAATAATAATTGTATAATAAACCGAAGCTGAAATAAGACTTCTGGATCATGGTCGGCTCGCATACCGATGTGACAGTCGTTTAAAGGGAGGAGGTAATAATAATAATAATAAAAACTGTAGGCTCATAAAAGTTTACTACCTCTTGCCAGCTCACAACCGATATGGTAGTCTTCTAAATAAGGAACATAGTAATAATAATCCGAGACTGATAAAAGTTTGTTGCATCTTGCCGGCTCACAACCGATGTTTCAGCCTTCTAAAAAGTCAAGGAATTTACCGAGGTCGAAATATGTTTGCTGCATCTTTCCGGCTCACAACCGATGTTGCAGCCTTCTAAAGGACCGAGGTTTAATAATGTTGCAATAATAATAATAATAAAGCCAAATTTCAACTCCAGGGTTATCTAAATAAAGCCTTTGTCTCTGGACTCGTAGTTGAGTTGTTTCGGATGAAATAAAAAGGATAACCCCTAAATCATGCGAAATTAGAACCTTAATGTGGACCCTTATACTCACTTATCGTCTCATTTTGGAAAGGATTTCAAGCTATTAATGGTCTAAACCGGGTTTACTTTATTAATAAGGACATAATTTATTTGTCACCAATAATATAAAATCCTTAGAGGAAATTAGGAATAAGGGAGAATTGTACACAATTAGCTTTTATGAGTAGTGTTAGCATCATAACTTGTAATTTACAATGATCTTGTTTTTTAAGCTTGGCTTGGAGAGGTGAAAATCGGGGACGATGAATTTATCCATTTGGACACTTTTTGTGCTTTTTGTTCCGTGATCCTAAAAGTTATCAATGAATAAGTAGCAATACATTATGTCACACATGAATAAGTTGTAAGTTGTAAATTAGAAAAATCATAAAAATGGAAAAAGTTTTGAAAAATGGGAAAATGGGGTGTTTTAAAACTTGTGATTTCTTAACTCTCCCCACAAAAGACTTTGCTACTTTTCAAAGGATTAGTTTAGGGAGGTTTTGAGGTATTTGGTTTTAGAGCATATAATATTGCGTGAGGACACGACAATCACTTAGTTTGGGGAATTTTGATATGTGAGAAATCACATATCCTTTTTATACCAAAAATGACCCTTAAATGATTAAATTGTGCAAATTATGCTTGTATATTGCTTGTTTTGTCATTTGTGATGTGTAGGTACGGATAATGCAAAAATCACAAGAAAATGGTCAAAACGGACCAAAAACGGACAAGGGATGGTATAGAGTGCAAAAGAGCCGGGAGTTTCTAAAAAGTCAACCTTCGGTCAAACATTGGTCTAACCCACAAAAAGACAAAACACTAAAATACCTAAATAAGCCCTTAATGTTAAATCAATTTCACAAAAAGTCATCCAAAAATAATTTAACAACAGGTTAGTCCTTAAAACTAATAAGGACTAACGGTCGTTATCTTTTAACCATAAACCCATTTACCACCTTAAACCCTTTTAAACGAGCCCAATAAAACTAAAACCGAGCCCAAAACAATCCCACGGCCCAAACCCTTTTATAAATCCTAAGTCCAAGTTAATGCCCAACACAATCTTATAAAAGAAAAAAAGGCGGGTGAAAACACTGTTCACCGTCCCCTTCCTTCACTTTTACCCTGCACACACGTACACCTAATTCACCCCTACTTAAGTGGTACTTACCTCTTCTAGAAGCCAATACGTCATCCCTGACGTCAAAGGGAATGCCACCTTGGCAATCTTGACATCAATGATTGGCTGAGACAGGTGGCACGCAATCCAACGGATGGAATTGATGCTTGGGAGCAAAGCAAACATTGAAGGGCCAGGATTAGAGATCTTAGACGCTCCTCAAGGTCCTAGGAGGTTCATCTCAAAGCTATAAAAGGGGATCTCCTCACACAGTTAAAGGGGATCTAGGAGAGGAATTAGGTTTAGGAGTAGTGTAGCTTATTTTCAGCTTATTTAAATTTCCTTATCTTAAATTTCCATGTATTCTACTTTTCAAAGCAATGTACTCTTTCAAATTTTAATGCAATTTAATGTTCTTTTCAATTCTGTCTTTTAAATACTGTTAAAATGATTCATGTGATTTCAAATTGGTAATAAGCTCTAAATAAGCTCTCAATTCCTGCTATAAGCTATTACTTCACTCAGTAAGCTAACTAAAAGCTTAGCTGAGTCAATTTATACTCATTTTCTTCAAAAGTCAGAATTGAGCTTTGTTTGGAAGATAAGCTAAGCAATGGAACAGCTTATGGGAATTTTAGAATGCTTATTAGATAAGCTGGGTAGGTAGAGCTTAATAGGTTTATTTTTACCCCTGTTTTGAGCAAGGGGTTGAGGTACATTTCATTTTCTCTTCTTTATAAGTTCAATGTTGTCTTGCTTATCTTATCTGCTTATTATTGATTATTCAGTGCTTATTGATGGTTAATTGTGCTTATTTTGTTTAGATATAGCCTATTATATTTAGATCATAGTTTATAATAGTCTAGTTTAGATTTATCTTAAATTTGTCCTCATTTTAGTGCAATCATCAATTTAGAGTAGCTTATAGTTTAGAGCTTAATCCCTGTTAGTTTTTTGATTATTTTATCTTCATTTGCTTAGTTAATAATCTATTTTTATAAGACTTAGTTTAATTCACACTTTTGTTGCCTTAAAAATAAAAAGCATGATTTTAAAGGGGTGTTTGGCTCAGCAGCACTAACCTTTGTTAGTGCTGCCCATGCCTGTTTTTATCACTTGAATCAAATTTAGATAGATCAAATTTAGTGATTTAGTTAGTTTAATTCAGTAGTTAAAGTTTAAAATTCAAATTTAAGGTCTAATCTAACTATGGTTAGAATCTGTGGCTTTTAGATCAGTTCATATGCATTCTTAGCTTAAAGCAGTTTTAGCTATTCATACTACTCTATTTGCTCGTGTTTTGGTTGATAAAAGGTGTAGAAACCAGATCATTTAGTCTGCATAGGTTATTTTGTATTTTGGTCATAAGCATGACAATTGCATCAGTAGTCTAAAAGGCTAAACTACCATTTTTTAAGATAAAAATTCAGTTAGTTAAAATAGGTTTTAGCTTTTAAAATTCAGTATACAAGTAGATTTTAGGCCATTCTAGTTAAATTAGGGATTATTTTAGTCTAAAAAGCTTAATTGAACATCTGTTTTTAGTCTGCAAATTGGCTCTTTATCTTTTCAATAAAACCAAGACTCAGCTCATACTGAGCCAATCAGCTTTTTCAAATAGCTTTTTCATTGTTCATTTAAATTTCAAAATGTTTTTTAAAAGAAGTTTTAAGTAGATTATAGGCCAGTCTTTAAGCTGGTATAAGCCAAAAGTCCATAAGGATCTATTTTCTATCTTAAAAATAAGCTTTAAAGTGCCTATTTGGCCATTTTACAATCTGTCTTGTGCAAAACTTCTTAATTGGACTTTTCAGCTTAATGCTTATTATTTTTGCTCAAATCTTGTTTCAACTTGCTTATTAGGGTAGTTATAGTTTGCTTATAGCTTATTAAGTCCTAGTTTTAGCTTATTTCAGTTTTTAAGCTTATTAAGTTTTGAAAAAATCCAAAAAAAAAAGAAATTTAGTGCAATTTGTCTGATTTAATAAGCTGTTTTCTAGCTTATTTATTAGTTTTCACAAAAAGTTTCTTTTATAAAAAATGTTCCTTATAAGCTGTTTTACAACTTTGCTTTTTAATGTTTTTGCAAAAAAATAAAAAAGGGAAGAAGGGAAATCCAGGGTGAGCAAGGCTCGAACCCTGGACCTCTACCCTCCTCAACCTTACACACACACACTCACACCATCTGCCCTGGGGACTTTTTCGGGTATAGTTTACAAAATTTAATAGTTAACCCTTCTTTAACAGTTTTTGCTTTTCAACCCTTTTAGCTTATTTTACTGCTTATTTTAACTGCTTTTTCAGTTTTCTTATTTTTCTTAAGTCCCAACTAGTTCAATAGACTTTTCATATTTTTCCCAGAATTTTATAAATTCGTTTAGCATTTTTAATAATTGTTTTTCATTAAAAGTGTTTTTAATTCATAATAAAAAAAATAAAATTCTTTTTTATAAAATTTTCTTTTATCATATTTTAGGCTTAGGTTTGAAATTTACTTTTGTAGGGTTAAAATTTAAGTATTGCATTTTTTAAAGAACGGGATTTGATCCCCGTTCTCGTTTTCTTCGTTTTTAACTTTACGCGCCCTCGGTTTAGGATTTCCTTAGCTTTTTCTTATAAATTAGTAATTAGGATTAGGAAAAGTTTAGAAAATCATTTTTAGGTTTTAATTGTCGTGTTTCTTTAATTCCCGTTTACGTTTTAATGCTTAAGTGTTTAATTTTCATTTCTTGTTTACTTGTTTTCGTGCATTTATCTACTTGTCATTTATATTTAGTAGGATTTAGAAAACTCAAATCAAAAATCTTTAAAACCATTCAAAACGCGCGATCACGGACTTAACCGATTTTCAATTCACGCTTCGTCGAGGGAAAACGACCCGGGAGGTTTTTGAGACTACTTTGGTTAAAAGTTTGTTTCTCGGACCCGACGGAAAATACTTACTATACTATTATTTGATATAATCCTTATATATTTATATATTATATTATATTATATATATAGTGTATTCGGACCCGTATCAAAGCCAGCCTCTCCTAAACTCACTATTGTCCCTGCTTCAACTAAAGAACCTACGAGAAAGTCAAAGAAAGTAAAGAGACTTGCAAAGAAGTCTATTCAGGCTCCAGCAAAAGGTGTTGTTATTAGGGAAACTCCTAAGATACCAGTGTCTAAGAAGAAGGAAAAGGTGGATGTTGCTAGAGGTAAAGGAATTGAGCTGTTGTCTCAAGTTGCTTTAACTGAAGATGCTCAATTTGAAGAATTTCGAAAGAAGAGTATGAGGGACTTTCACAAGACTCATCCAAGTGGTTATGGTATTGCTACCAAACCTACTCTAAGTGCTGCAATAATCAAACCTTCTGTTACAAATGAAGGAACTGGGGTTCCCGATGTGACGAAAGAAGAATCATCTGAAAGTGAAGCTGAGTCTTAGGGAAATGATGATGATGACGACAACAATAATGATCAAGACTCTGAAAGTAAAGAAAGTGATCAAGATAAAGACAGTGATGATGAAAAATCCCAATCAGACAATGAATATGAGTCAGATTCCGAGCATGAAACTGATGATAATGAATCTGGTTCCGAGTCTGATCAAGAAGAAGATGATGAAGAAGAAGAGGGGGAGGAGATTGTTAAAACTCTGTCCAACGATTCTGATGATAAAGATGAAACAAAGATTGCTGATAAAGCTGAAGGTGATGAGAATGAAGAGATGGACTATACTATAAGTCTGCTATACGATGATATGGATATAAGGATGAATGAACCAATTGATGCTGATAAAGGGTTTGTTCAAGAGGAGGGTACCGATGCTGCAATGACTAACGTTCAGCAAGGGAATGAAAATCCAGAGATCTCTCAAGTCATAGAAGATGCTCATGTGACATTTTTTACTGTTCTACAGAAGACTGAAGTTCCAGTCTCTAGCTCTTCTCGTTCATCTGACTTGGCAGCTAAATTCTTAAACTTTTCAGATATTCCCCCATACGGATGCAGAAGTTGTTTCTCCAATGGATGTTCACGTCCATCATGAAGTACCAACCCAGCAAACACCCACACTCCTTACTGTACATGTATCAAGTATCTCTGAAACGTCACCAACATACTCCACCGTCATCACATAATCATTACAATCATTCACTCCTCCACCACTACTGTCAACTCGTACACCACCACTACCAAACTGAAGCTAAAAATCCTCCATCTACACTTTCTGATTTTGCATCAGTCTTCCAATTCAACAATAGAGTCACAGCATTGAAACATAAAGTTGCTGAGCTCAAAAAGGATCCTCTCCACACTCAAGTGACGGCTTTAGTTGATGAACATCTAGATGCGAAGCTGGGAGTAACCAAAGATGAATTCATGAATTTCCTCTCGGCATCACTCATTGCAAGAATCACTGAGCAAGTCAACATACAACTTCCTCATATTTTGCTACAGGAAATGTCTAACTTTGCTCCTCCTGAGATCCAACGCATGATTAATGAGTCACTTGAACATGTTGTTCTAGCCAAGGAGTCTTCCCAACCACAATCTTCATATGAGGCTGCTGCAACGCTTACAAAATTTGAGTTGAAAAAGATTCTGATCGACAAAATAGATAAAAGTGAATCATATCTGGCAGCTCCTGAACACAGAGAATGCTATGAAGGATTGATAAAATCTTATGATCTCTACAAGAGAGCAACTAGGGTTAACTCATTTAACCTAGCCCCCAACACACACACCTCCCATTTCCGGCGCCGCTCCGGCCGGATTCCAGCCACCTGCCGCCGCCCTTCATCACAAACCACAGCACCATCGCCACCATCCCTACGCCACCAACATCATCGCCATCATCTGAAACCCACCGATCCACCAACAACATCATCACCACCCTACTGTCGCGCACCCCATTACCCTCTATCTCCAGCCGACACCATCGCGACCTTCATCGCCACCATCACCATTACCTCGTCATCACTATCACCTCGTCACCACCATCGAACCACCATTTTCACCTTACCACCTCCACCAGCCAACGCCACGCACCACCATCTTTACCCAGCCGCCACTATAAGGGTGCCTTTGGTTGTTCTTAACATCACCAAAGGGTGCGTTGGGTTTAATGGCAGCACCATAAGGTGCGTTTGGTTTTTCTTAACAGCATAGGGTGCGTTTGGTTTCTTAAAATGACCCAAAATGGGCGTTTGGTTTTAAACAAACCACTAAGAGGTGCGTTTAGTTTTGATAAAAACCCACTAGGGTGCGTTGGGTTTTTGGCAGCACCAAAGGGTGTGTTTGGTTGTTCTTAACACCACAAAGGGTGCGTTTGGTTTAATAGAAGCACCAAAGGGTACGTTTGGTTTTAGCAACAGCCTTTAGGGTGTGTTTGATTGTATAAATCGACTAATAAATCATATTACAATATTTAGTAATAAAATCATATCTAAATGGTGGTTTAAATGGTTAAATAAATGTGTTATGTATTTATTTTCGTTTTGTGTTTTACAACCTTTAGGAGTGTTTGGGTCTGCGTTTAATAGCTTTCGAGGCTGTTTGGTTCGCTGGTTAACAGCCAGCGGGGGTGTTTGGTTCGCTGGTTAACAGCCAGCGGGGGCGTTTGGTTCGCTGTACAACGGCCCATAAGGGTGCGTTTGGTATAGCGAACCGTAAAAGGTGTGTTTGGTTTTACTTATTTTTGTTATTTGCTTAGTCTCGCCTAGATATACATTGAAACCCGCGGGTATTTGCAACACGGATGGATTGAAAAAGGGGAAGACATTGAATTTTGTAAAAATGGAAAACGTTGTACAAACGAATAGGTCATGTCAAAATTTATATAAATTCCTATACTTAGTAATTTTCATTATAATTTCTATTATTTTAGAAACCCGATAAAAGGACGAAGTTATATAGTCTTTAAGCTTATCAGTTCGTAATTATACGATCATGGTAACCCGGTAACTAAACGAAAACTATAATTTTACAAACGAGACAACTAATTTAGCTAAAAAGGAGACGAAATACTAATTTATAAAATTTTGTTTTACAAATTCCCGACTAGAAGGTAAAATCATAACTTTTGTAAAAGCTTTACAAACATCGTTTATATGATTCGTAACTTTAAAACTTGCGTTTACTTTTATACGAGGACTGTTATTAATT
The DNA here is from genome assembly GCA_026074375.1 of Tanacetum coccineum. Classification (NCBI taxonomy): domain Eukaryota; kingdom Viridiplantae; phylum Streptophyta; class Magnoliopsida; order Asterales; family Asteraceae; genus Tanacetum; species Tanacetum coccineum. Next base: position 14,484 of record BQNB010062109.1, read on the forward strand.
AAATTGGTGATTTTTTTAACACGTGTCGAAATGTTTTGTTTCAATTATTTTCTCACGTTCCTTATATAATACTTGCAAAGTATTATATACCTCGATTATTCTTTTGGTTGTTTGTCTTTGTTATATAATTCTTCATATGAATTATATACTTGTCCATTTTTCATATGTAATATATACGGAATATATTACATACTTTGCTTTTATTTTTTCGATTTATTTTATTTAACCAACCACCAAATTATTACAACTTGAAATCTAAATCTTTATCAGCGTGTCGTGTTGATGTAATCATCCATCGAAAAACCCAAATACATTATCCTAGGCTAGTGGGTCTTAGCCGTTAAGATAAATTGCAACTTTTTGGTCGAGCCGTTCCGGTTTCGGTTTGTGTTGTGCTTAATATGTGCATTGCTGCCAATCGTTCTACAACATCGAGGTCAGTTTATAGCCCCTCTTTCACTTGTTTTACAATTACTTTACAAATCTCGGGGGAGAATCCATGCTTGTTACAACTTGTTTACATATTCATGTACAATCTCTTTTGCATACTCTTATACATACTTGATACATGCTTGATTTCGTAACTTGGTTACAAACCCGTTTACATACTCATTACAAACTCGTTACAACTTTGTTATACACTAATTTGCATATCTCACAGTGAGATACAATACTTGTTTTTACTTATGGACGCAACAACTATACATTACTCTTATGATTACGGATTAGCTGAAGTTGCATGAACTGTAAATTACTCGAATGGTAAGCGCGAATGTTATAAAATAGATCTATTCGGGATTGACAATCCCCGTTCGGGTGATTAGCTATCACTGGAAACGACCATGTCGGAGTACGACTGGATAGGTGTCTACAGGGCCAACAACTACATACTCATGAACACTTACTGTGCCTTGAATAAAGTGGCATACATATAAGTTTACGTCGCAGTTTCATGAACTTAGAGGTGCAATCGTAATCACACATGGTGACTACTGTATTGGATACAGTAGTCATGCATACTTTACAAAAGCTTTAGTCCAATTATACTTAACTTTTTGTAACTATTGTATGAGATGCAATAGTCATACACATCCTTGATTTCAACATTCATACATACATTTTTGGTGACCATTATAATGATTGAAATGGTCATATACTCTTTACAAATCCTTGATCCAAGACTTATACTTACCAAAACCTATGAACTCACAAACTTTATGTTGACCCTTTTAGCATGTTTTTCTTAGGTAAATTAGATGCTTGGCTTACTTGACGTGCATTGAAGTCTAAAATTGACAAGATTTCATTCATGGATTTCTACTTACACACAAATGGATAAATCTCATTGTATTGCTTTCAAGCTTTTCATTGTGATGCAATTATGGGATAAATGTTATATCAATTTCAAGAAAAATTAATGAGATTACTTTTCAAACGACACATTTAGAGGTCGTTCTCTTGTATCTTGTGTTGTTGTATTATGAAGTAACACTTACGGACATTATTCCGATGCGACTCATTTTTGGAGGTGTTACATCTGACCACATTTTCGCAGCAGAGTTGGAGTATTTTACGCTTCCTCGTATCTCCTTGTCCATGGCCTTTGTGAGCTACCCTTTGATCATTGCATCACATCTCATCCAGGCCATGTAATTGGCATTGGTCTTTTGCGGTTTCTTGATGGTTCCATCAACGAATTCTATCTTGTTCTTAGAAACAAGAAATTCTCCATCTCTTGAACCCAATCAAGATAGTTGTTATCTGTCAATGCATCGTTAACGTGCATCTGTCTTGGGTAGTCGAATGGATGAAGATAATAAGGGGAGTTATGAATAGGAGTACTCCTATCTCCTTTGGGATCTTTTTTGTTTGTCTCATCGTCGGCCATGGAGACCTTTAGTTTTAGCGATTAGGGTTAAGTGGAATGGATCAAGAGTGATAAACACTGCATGTTACCATAAACAAATGGTATGAGTCAATTTTCTGTATTGATATATAAGACAATTACAAGGTGGGGCTTAAATAGCCAAAAAAGAGATATACAAGAAACGGAATACAATATTCTTAAAGCTAATTATGGACAATCAATAAATGGGAATGGAGGAAAATAAGGAGAGTGAATCATGGAAAATAAAGAGAGTGAATCATGCAATATTCAATAAGCTAATCACGCCTTAGCCTTACACAACAATGTCCTTCTTTGGAGTGATAGCAACACAAGAACATCACGACTTTACAACATAACACGACTGGTACAATGATGCTCCATACTTTGGAACCACAAAACAACTTATTTGTTTGCCCACACAACTACTAGTATGTTCTACACTTGGAATCTTCGCAACACTACCATTTGTCCTTACAATGACCGCATGAGAAAAACTTTGACTCTTTTTTATTAATATCAAATTCTAGAAAAAATAACATATGACATCGACCCTTATTATAATAGAAAAAGTATAATCCTGGAAGAATACTAAATCGGTAATCCTAGTCCTAATATAACTAAACAGATAACTACTAAAATTAATAAAAAAACTCCTAATCAGATATAATGAGAACTTGGGCTTAGGTGGGCTGTAAAGTCTTCACTGCATCATTCTCCCCTTCTTGGAAAGAACTCGTCCTCGAGTTGTTTTCAGGATATAAAGGAACATCAGGTATAAACTCGGACAAGTCTGCTACATTGAATGTTCGAGAAATGGAGAGGTGCTCGGGCAAATCAATGACATAGGCATTATCATTGATTTTCTGAACCAATTTGGAAGGACCTATTTTCCGCATCTTGAGTTATTATATGTCCATACAGGAAACCTATCTTTTCGTAAGTAAACCATAACCTAGTCTCCAGCAACAAATGTCTTCACCCGACGATGTTTATAACAACTTTCTTTGTATTTCACATTAGATAACTCGAGCCTTTGTTTAGCTTCAGCTTGAATGGCCTCTATTTTCCCAGACATGTTTCGTGCAGCGATGCTATGTCCTGGTAGTGCAGGTAGTTGAATTAGATCAAGAGCTTGTTTTGGTGGACATTGATACACAACCCAGAATGGCGTCTTGCCCGTGGATCTATTCACCATATTATTGAAAGCAAATTCTTCTAGTGCAATAAATTGGTCCCACTGCTTTGGACGATCACCACAAAGACATCTTATCAGATTTCCAAGAGTTTTGCTTACAACTTCTGTCTGACCATCTGTTTGAGGGTGGAAAGATGTGCTATAATTCAACTCAGTTTTAAACAAACGCCAAAGGGTCCTCAAAAAATGACTAAGAAATTTGGTGCCGCGATCAGATGTGATTATAGAAGGTATACCATGTAGACGTACTATTTCTCGAAAAAATAACAAAGCCACGTTCGAAGCTCCGAGATATGATGTCACATCTAACACAACATGTCTATGGTGAGGGTGTTAAAGGATTGGTGAAAGAAAGAGTGTTAAGTATTTTTCGACTTTGGATTTTACTTTGGTTTAAATGGTAAATACAAGTTTAATCATTTTTATATGGTTTTTTAGACAAGAATAAGTTGGCTAGTGATATATTCGTACCTACCTTCTGGACATTTAATTAGACAAGATAGTTGGTAAATATGATTTGAGTTTCTCAAATGATCGAGTTGACCCGACGTTACACCAAAAGATTCTTAGGGCTCGTTTGATACGATAGAATGGAAAGGGTAGGAATGGAATGAAGCCCTTTCTAGTTGTTTGTTAGAGCCGGAGAATGGAAGCTCCATTCTCTTTCCATGTTATCTTTTTAATATCACGTGAGTGGCATATTTTATTTGAGATCTGGTAACCTAAATCCAAGCTAGTTATTCTTTACAATTTTTATTGTCATTTTTTTATCTCTGGCTTATCAATGGTTGCTATCAGTTCATCTTTACCAACAAAATCTCATTTAGATGCGAAAAAATATCCTTAGCATCACATAAATACTCTAACTATCATTAAAAAACATTCGAATCACGATCAAGAAAATCATCGAACAAAACCGTTTAACTGTTGAAAGTTGTCTAAAATTATCAAAGAATTTTCTTGGGTTTTGTTTCATTTACCTGATATTGCCCATAATAATCCATGTTTGATATAAAAAATATTCCTTTGAAGAATTAGATTTGAACCAAGAAATATAAGAAATGATAACAACTTCCTATTATTATAGTTTGTTATTTTTCGAAGAAAAACAAAAAGAAAATGATCCCGATTAGGCTTGATTCACCCATTTGTATAGGTTCTGACCATCTGTTTTCAGACGAATTTTATTTGTTGTCCGAACCGGTGAACACTCATGTTTCTGGTTGAACTCGTTGGTCCGGCCTGACTTTCAAAACTATATGTATTAGCATATAAATAGTATAAAGTTTTGTGTGTTTTATTAGTTTATATAATGTGTATAATAACATGTACTTTTTATTTTATGGGCGTTTTAAAAATTACATTAATTAGTCATAATTGTTTTAAGAATAACCTATCAATAAGTGTGTATTTATGCATTGGTTAATTGTACATATTGCATGAATGTTTATATTATTGTATTTTAACTTTTTTTTGCTTGCATCAAACGTTGCATATTAAACATAAATAATTGTATTACTTAATTTTTAACATTTAATGATGAGAGAGTGTCTAGTTTGTTTTATATGATTTGGTCTTCGTGATTCATAAGACTGAATGTAATGGTAAGGTCGACCTTCGGTCGGTCGTCCCATGTGGAAGCAACTAAGGTCGGTCGTCCTATTACCTCGACCGAACTAGACTAGTCCCCCCCAACCTTTGCAATTGTTTGGGTCGTGTAGAAGACCGAGTAAATGAAGCCGTTTCCTATAAAAAAATTATCCCTTTATTTTCTATAAAACCCAACATCTTCTTTCCTATTTTCACACACATATACACTTTTTATCAAAAACACACACTACAAACAATATGTCTCAAATTAATTCCGAGTGTGTTAGTGCAAATATTACGATATTTAATCTATACGATCTCTTTATGTTTTGGTGATAACAAACATGTAACCTGTAATACATAACGTAAAGTACGCAAGTTACTCGTAATCACAAATCATCAATGCATACATATCAACAACACTCTATGTCTCAAGTCTACATCAACACCGACAATTGTTTGCACCCGATGTAAATCACATAAGGTATGTACAAACAAATTAAACTTGTAGGATGATCAAAAAAAATATTTTTTTCTTAACCATTACATTTCTACAAAAGTATTTTTTACAAAAATAAATAAACATAAAATACTTTTTAATAAAAGAAATATTTTATTTAAATATAAAATTTGAAATCTGGTTTTCCCCCCAAAATGGAAGCTTCTATACAAGATACAATATTCCCCACAAAAAGACAAAAAAGGGAGCGGAGTCTAGGCGGCGGCCCCCTTATAGGCCTGGCGGCCCCCTTGTATATAAGCGGAAAAAAAAAACCGCCGGGACCTCTTGCCGTTGGCAAGACTATCAGCTTTCAGCTCCTATAAATAGTGGGTCATCTCTAACTGATTTCATAACCCTTTTGCACGAATTTCTCTCAGTTCTTTCTCTCTCTAGATCTCACTAAATCTCTCTAAATCTTTGATCATTTAACTTGTTTAATCTTGTTTCATTGTATCCAATCTTTTACTCTTTCCTTCTTCCCCCATGTGCAAAGAAGAACTTCGTTCATCTTCAATCTAAAGTTATGTATCTAGTCAGTCCATTATTACATATATCGAGTTCCATTGTCTTCCAATCTTTAGTAGTGTGTATATCCAAATGATGAATATATTTGGATTGGTTGATTGTGGGTGGTTATAGTATTTTGCGGCCTTAAAAACATTGGTAAGTGGTGAGCTTTGTTACTAGCTAATATTAGTCTCAGACATTTACTTTAGTGTCGAAAATAATGTAAGCGACGCGTTTATGTGTTTAGGCCATAAAACATAAGTTTGTTGTTTATGATTGGGCCCCATAAAACATAACGGTTTGGTTGTGTCTCCGAAAAAGGACTCGACATCTAGCTATGTGTCAAAAAGAAAATAATGTAAGCATGAGTATAAGATTTTCTCCGCCGAAAGGGAGCTTGTTGATTAGTGAAGTAACTCTCCCGAGTTTGGAATACCGAGAGTAGAGTAGGGCGAAGAGGAGCTTCGTGACCGAACCACTATAAATCACCGTGTCGGTTTGCATTTTCTTTTACCTTTCGCTTTACGTATTTCTTTACATTTACCGCTTTACTTTTATACTTGCATTTGTTCTCAAGATTAGTGTGAATGGGTGTGTAGATTGCTTGATAGTTAAGGTTGTGTAGCTCTTTGTGTATATATTGTGAATGTTAATAAATTGGTTAGAAGATATGCGATAGCTATTGTAGAAACTAATATCCCCCACTTCTCAATATTGCGACAAAACTTCAGTCGGTAATTAATACAAAAGATCTAGTCCGAAAACCTCTTCTGGTGGCGGTCCCATAAATTAGGCGGCCCCCTGATATACTTGGTGGCCCCCATATATATATGGGACCGCCGGTAGCAGAGAGTGATTTAATAATTGATACAAAAGATTTAAAGTTTTTAAAAGGAAACGTATTCACCCCCCTCTACGGTTTCCACAATTGGTATCAGAGCCACGTCGCTCTAGTTTTCAAAACAAATGGTTTTTAAAATAGAGTACGATCCATGTATCAAATTACCCATGAAGGGGGACTAAATATGGAAAGTGTTTTGTTGTTTGATTCGTACTAGTTTTGTTATTAAATATACTTCGTATACTAGCTTGAAGGAAAATTTTCTCAAAAGAACTTGGAAGTGTCAACTTATGTTTGTCTAAGTCGTAAGAGTAGAAATGATGTCTAAAACACGAAATTTATGTGCTGGAACAACTTTTTAAAGTCCTATGTTCTACAGTTAAGTTACAAAATGATTTTGAACAAAAAACGTGTTTTGGGGTCACTGGTGGCGGTCCCATAAATGTTCGGGCGGCCCCCAAATATATCTGGGGGCCGTCACCTTTATGGGGGCCACCTGTCTGTTTCGTCAGTTTTTAGAAAACTTCGAAAAATTATATAAAATCAACCGTAAGTCTGTAGAAGTCGTGCCACCCGCCATTTCGAAGATAATCGAGTCTAGTTTCATTTAAAAATACTTCCAAGTCTTTATTCTAAACTTAAGTGAGTCAGAAATGCAAAATACTATATAGTGGTCAAAACTATATGTTTCGGTTTGACGTAAAACTTGTAGTTTACCTTTTCTTTCAAGTCGAGCATTACTAGTCAACTTATCCTTGAAAACATTGATATTGATTAATTTTTAAAATGGGGAGGAAACTATTTTTGTTTTCAAATAAAATCAAGCTATGTATACATCGTTATATCTAATACAAAAAACGACGACGAATATCCTTATGTGTATGCTAGATGATTATGTGTGTTTAACTTTTGCTTCAACTCTGTTAATAGATAGTAATAAGTAATCATTACTATTTGTAATTGAGCTAACTATATATCTAAACACATTTTCCATGTATGCTATTTGTATGTTACTAGTTTGTGCATTGCATATTGGCATATATCACTATATTTACAAGTGTTACATAAACATCTTGTAGATTATTTTGAGTGTAGTAACCCATTTAGAAACGAGAGTTAAATAGTTTGTCAAGTGTGTGGAAAAATAATGTCCTAAGATAATATGTTAAAATCCGTCACTAAAATATTTCCAGCACATTAACTCTCTTCCAACAAGATGTGTAAATCTTTTCATCGTCTTGCTTTGTTTGACATTGGGTTGGTTAAACAAAAGAAAATATCATATTAATACATTAGTATTTAAGTAAAAGATTTTTTTTAACTTTACTTATGCTTGCATTGTTCTAACACACACACATAATTATATTCTTTTTATAAACATATAGTATTTTACAAAATATGTGTTTTGTATTAAAATGGTTAGAAAAATCATTCATACACTAATAAAACGTCAAAAACTATGCATACGATGCATAACAACATATAGTTTTTCGCAGAAGCAAAATATATGACAATCTTGAAGTAAGAAATTAACTTGTCATTATTCATCAACCTCACACTTACAACTAGTCTTAGGATTAATGGAACACACTATGAAAATTTTAATTTTCTTCTTTTAAAAGAGTGTTCGTGAGGGTTAAGAAAGATTTCGAATATATATCAACTCATTATTCAAACTATGATTGATATTATTATCAAATCTAATTGACAAGTTTTTAAGTATAGACAAGAAATTGGATTCTTATTTGTTTATCTTTGAGATTATATCAAAATGTAACAAGATATGCTATCTTAAATCTACATACCCAATCACACTCGATTGATATGAAAATAACGGCATCCTTTTTTAAGACGATAAGACTATGCATCGTATCATAACTTACACTTGTGTAGATGATGTCATATTGAGTCTACTTGTCCAATTGGTTGTGTTCCAAATATTTGGCAAATATATGCATAAAATACACAATGAAGTAAGATTGACGACTTGAATGTCTTGTCCAAAATATTCAAGTAATTCACCTTGCAATGCAATTGGTAAAGTCGTCATCTCCGAAAAGCCAAACATGAGCAAATGCATAACATATGTAACTTTGCTCAAACAATTCAAAAGCACAACTCAAAACTTAGATTCTCTTCTCATCAAAACTTCCTCTTACTTAACCAAATAAGTATAATATTTCTTCTTTACCAAATAAGAACCCTTCAACCATCTCAGGTTAGGACTAGGAATAATTGAACATATTCCTCAAATCAATATCGTGCTTTCTTTCAATAAGTGATCGTAAGAGGATTTCAAATATGAAGATGATTATTATTCAAATGATAATCAATCTCACTATTCAATCCAATTACAAATTTAGAATATGAACATGAAATCGAGATTAGGATTTTTATAGATCACGGAAATATCAATCAAATGACCATTGATATTTTTCCGTGTCTACATGTTTAACCATCTGCGGTTATTACATGAAATCACAAAGTCGATAGCAAGACAACAAGATTAGTCATCAAATTGCAATTCACACTTGCAATGAAGATGTTTCATTGAGTCTGAAGTGTTCAAATATTGTGTTATTAGCTATGGTCAAATTATACATGCTAAACTTAACACACTCTAAGTAGGATTGACGACTTATGAATTTCCATCGGGAAACTCATAAGTACTCTAACTTCATAAGCAAGTCTTGGATGTCATTTCTGAAAACTCAAACCAAGACTTAGAACTTATATAAGCTTCTCCTAATAACCGAATTTCAACACCATCTCCCAAATAATAATAATAATAAAAAAATTAATCTTGCCTAAATTTGGCACTTCCACGGATCGATGGATCCTTCGTCTTAAATTCATCTTCGATTTAGGTAGATCCGCCCTATGGCATTAGATTTAAACATCTTCCTCTTGTAAATCTCTTGCTTAAAAGTCTAACATAGATGTAACTAAACTTTTGTAAATCATCATTATTTCTACAAAGAAACAAATACAAGATCTATTGAGGTAAATAACCTTAATTGGATTTCTTTCATAAAAGACATGCAAAGGTGCATTCTTTGAACACTCTCAATATAGAGCATTACACATTGTCACTTTTAAGCATACTCCTAGGTCCTGGATGACTCATTCTTTCTTATAGCTACAACAACTTGCTTGCTCTCTCATTCAACCCTAGAAATCCACACATATTGATTAGGATTATGTGAACCGAAATTAAAGTACATTAGTTGAGTCATAGTAGGCCTTATATGAAAAGACAATACACATTTATCTTTGCTACACGTCATTAGGCAAATATAGGATTTCTATTTTGTCTAACATGAGAATGACTACTGGAGAATCTATTTGTTAGATATTAGAAAAAGACTCGGTCACCCCGTGTATTTTACTGTTCAATATAGCTCGTAGTTTAATAGGTAAACGTATGACTTTCGGTATTGAACCGGGTACTAATACCCGGTGTATTGTAAGAACTATAAATACCTCTTCCAACTTTGGAAGAGGTAAGCATTTTACTCATTTTACACACACTCTTTAGTGTGTATTATTTTCTCTCTCAACTATTCTCTCTCTCTAACTTTCTCTCTCTAGATCTCTTTAGATCTATACATGTTTGTGTGAATTCGGGAACCTACAATTGGTATCAGAGCCATGGGGTGGATTCGTGATTGATTCATATGGTTAAATAAGCTCAAATTCGTGGCTTATTTTTTTTAAAAAAAAGCCCACGGCTCATTTTTGATTTTGGCTTATTTGTTTGTTAATCTTGATCTTCTCTTGTTCTACACATCAAAAAGGTTAGATTGTAACAATTTCAAGTGGTATACAAGCTCCTAGTTCGATTTATAAGGTTATTAAGTTTGATGTTCTTCGTGGAGGGTTGCTTCGTTTTTATGATCCACGAAGAAATACATGTTATTGGAAGGTTAATCTTCATACACCATCTTAGTATTGCATGTTAGAGCTTTGATTCGTGGTTAAAAAGATAATATGGCTTGATTTTGCTTAATTCGTCCAAGTGTTCTTCGTGGAGAGTTGGTTAAAATATCATTATCTAACCGGCAGTTTGACAAAAGGTAGGGACAAGATCCGGAAATTTAGGAAAAAGTCAAAGGCGAGTTGCCAAAAGTCAAATATAACTCGAATCAAACCATTTTATAAGCAAAGAATTTTAAACCGGTCAATTAACCTGTAAACTATTCAACCCCCCCCCCTTCTAGTTTCCACAATTGGTATCAGGAGCAAGGTCACTCAAGATTTTTAAAATATATTGTATTTTAAAGCTTGGATCGATCTATGGATTCTGATAAATATCTAGAAGGGCAATCTATGCAAAGACCACCACTTTTTGAAAGCGATAGTTTTATATATTAGAAAAATAGATTCGAGACATATGTTAATTCAAAAGATCTAGATCTTTGGCATGTTATTACCAATGGTGATTTTCAACCCATTATTCAAAATCCGGAAACCAAACTTGATGAGGTTGTCCCTTTTGAAAAACAAACTGATGATTTACAAAGGAAAGCTTGCGAAAAAATAAATGAAGCCAAGATGGTTATTTACAACGCTTTGCCTAGAAAAGAATATGAACGAATTTTCATGTGTAATACGGTAAAAGAAATTTGGAAAACTTTGTTAATCACCCATCAAGTTAATAGCCAAGTCAAAGATAATAAGATCGACCTTTTGGTTCAACAATATGAACAATTCATCATTTCCAAAGACGAATCTATAGATAGTGTTTTTGCTAGATTTAATACTATTATTACATGTCTTAAAGCTCTTGATGAAGGTTACTCTAGTAAGAACAACGTAAGGAAGTTTCTTAGGGCTGTACATCCTAAATGGAGGAAAAAAGTCACGGTGATTGAAGAGTCAAAAGACTTAACATCACTATCTCTTGATGAGTTCATTGGAAACCTTAAAGTCTATGAGATGATCATCAAGAAAGATTCCGAAATAGTCAAAGCAAAAGTTGAAAGGAAATCTCTTGCTTTAAAGGCTAAGAAGATTCTAGGGGATGAGAGTGTTCGGCACTTCGGTAGTGAGACGGAAGAGTACGCCATAGGCGGTAAGAGCTTCAAGAAACAGCTTCTTTAAGAGAAGAGGTTAGTTTCTGAGGCACACCTCGGAATGTCAAAAAGATCAAGAAGTTCTTTAAGAGAAGAGGTAGATTCGTAAGACAACCTCGGAACGACAAAAAGACCTTTCAAAGAAGCCGAGACGACAAAAACGACAAAAGTGAAAGGAAGTGCTTTAGATGCGGAGATCCAAATCATCTTATTAGAGAATGTACAAAGTCGCCGAGAGACAAGATCTAAGACGACATGTCTTGTAGCTCAAGCACCAAATGAGGTATGTTCCGAATCCTCCTACTTTAGTGATGAAAACTCATCAATTGATGATTTAGCTTTAGACAACGAATATGATAAGTTATGTAAAATGAGTCTAAAGATAATCACCAAAAACAAAAGATTAAAAGCTACTAGAAAAAGTCTAGAAAATAAACTTAGAGAATTAAAAAATAAATTGCTCACACTCGAGAAAAACAAAGGAGTTGACATTGATTGTGCAAAGTGTCATGTACTTAAAATTGAGAATGAAAAGCTCAAGAATGAATCCACTAGATTAAAACAAATTTGAAAATAGCACACATTGCTTAAATGAAATGTTAAGTAATCAAAAACCCTCCTGTGATAAATTAGGTTTAGGGTTTAATTCATTTGAAGCATCATCTAGTGGAACTAAGGAAATAAAATTTGTGAAAGCTCAGAAAAAGGTGTGTTCTGATGGAGGTCTCATAATTATGGGCGGCCCCCTTAATGATCCGGCGGCCTCCAAAATTAATATGGGACCGCCACCAGTAACAAAGTAAGAACATAAAGAAGATATTCAATCTTCAAGTGTTATTGAGTCACCACATTGTGGAGTCTCTTATTATTCTTCCACCATGAAAGAACTACCAACTCATTTCACATACCCACCTTTCTTCCTCAACATTGTCAACCAACAAAACACCAAACAAACCTTTGAATTCCTAATCATCCACCTTTGTCTTGATAGGATCACATGTACATCAATTGTTAGTTGCAACTTCGTATATCAATCTTTTTTTAACAACTCTCGTCAAAACGCTTCCTACTATTTTGGCTCTATGGAATCATTTTTATTCACATCCAAGAGCATATCGTCTCCATCCTCATCTTATTTTTCTTTTTAACCTTTAAAGTGGTATTTTTTCGGACATATCCGCAAGATATTAAGTAATGCAACCATACATGATTACCTACTCTCTTTTATTAAAATTTGGTCGAATCTTAGTCCTTAAACATACGTATCGATTATTTTTATTTCATTATTTAGATTGTTGATTGCATGTGTCTAGTCTCTATTCTTTACGTTATGTATTACAGGTTACATGTTTGTTATCACCAAAACATAAAAAGATCGTATAGATTAAATATCGTAATATTTGCACTAATACATTACTTTCTAGTTTTTGCAGGGTTGTTTATTTCTATTTTTAAAAAAGTCGAACTAACCTGCCATTTTGCAGTGACGCAATCAAACCAAAGCCATCCACCATTATGGCGTAGTAATAGCTGAAATCAACAAAGACGCAGAAAGCATACACTTTTTTCGTATTTATTGAGACAGATTAATGATATAATGCAAGAAAAGGTCAACTTGAAGTTGACTTACCCTTATAAAAAAATTGAGGATGAACACTTAAATGATCCATGCCACCTGCAGTACAAACAAAAATGGATTACATACTTATCCACTAAATCTCCACGCTCGGGCACTTTTATATCAAATTTGGCTGTAGCCATGGATGATGTATCAAGGGAGTAGCTTGGTTAATGGTTCAAAATGGGTAGCTTTAGGTACTTGTTTGGTTGAACTTAAGCCTTCGGTCCGGACGTGTTTAGTTGTCTATAAATAATTAGTACATCCAATATAATAAAACCTATATTTTTTGAAATCGGTTGACGAACACAACATATACATTTCACATAATTGGTCAAAAGGTCTGTACTTAGACACGGCCTCTCCTATCTTAGAAAATTCAAATTTAATTTCCTACTAAAACCCCCCTTTATGAATAGTTATAAAACACGTCCAACATAAACAATCTGCAACCTATCTTATATTTTGGTTTTTGAAATTGCCAATATACGATTTTAGAATATCATTGGATCATATTCCTGATAGCATTTGGGTATATTATTGTTGTTTTCTACTACGCCGCCACCTACACTCAAATTATAGACTAAATGTCATATTTTCTTTGTAACCTCTTAAACATCAAGAGAGGGTTTGAAACACATTTTATGGTGACTTTTAAGACAGTTTAGTTAACTTTGACTCAAATTACTTAATCACCTCATCATTAGAAGTCACTTTGTAAATGCACATCCAAATGAAATAAACATGCTTAATTATTCGTAAGTCTCTCAAGGCGTACATAAATTAAAAGATTCCTACAACAGGAATAGATAGAAATAGCGAGTTGTCGGTTCAAGGGTTTATGTACAATTTCATGCACACCTTTAGTTAAACATATAAAAGATTAAAAAAATGGTAAACTACGTACCGAATAGATAGCCAACAGACTTGAAATTTTCATATATGGTTCGCCTTGATATAGGCGTTGACAAATACCTTGCCATTTCTTTTGTAGTCTGGTGATTTTAGCACTTACTAAAACATGATCATCTTGGGCCTGTGCTGCAAATTAAGATGCAATTGGTTTGCATATTACAAAGGGTTTGATTTATAAGTAATAAAGATATGGAACTCAACTTGTAAACATATAAAATGGATAAATGCATATCTGTGCAACATTTATATTCGCGTTTGAACAGGACTGAGATGTTTGCAATGTAGGAAAACATGATTGACAAGGGTGTGAAACTGAACCATATAGTCCAACTTTAGATATTGTATATAAAATTTACTGAAAATTCATAAATGAGATGCATGACTAAGATATCAATAAGAAGAATGTTGTACCTGCAAAGTTTAAAGATCTGCAGGTTTTGAGAAGCACCATCTCCCCATGAATTATGACAAAATCTCTCCGTATGGCCATCATCCCGTCACTGAATTCACTTTCTGATGTAAACATTCCATTTTTGCCGCTTTTCTCCTTCGCTTGCTTGATTGTTTCTTTTAGCTCCTGGTTAAATCACTAAGTAAAATCAGTGAGGGAATGTGGTGATTTTGGTATGTTATAATTGTAACTAATAAAGATTAAGATTAGAAAATATCTCCATAATCCTAGAAGAAGACAACTAATAAACATGTTATCAAAAACTGTGTCAATAGTTATGCGGTACGGTAGCGCATTAACATATAATAGCTTTCTCTAGGCATATCAAAAGACATTGAATTGCTACACTCTTCACCATCCTTCGACCCATAGCATGCTTGTTGGGTTCAGTTTCTGAGTCCTTCAGTCTTTCAGTAGGTTTAAACATAAAATCCCCTAAGTATTACTCAAGATGAAGTTTTTCAGCTTGAGTCGTTGAAGGTTCTTCAGCATCAGCTCTTCGGGTCCTTAGAAGATTAGGAAGTATCTTCACTTCAGTTCATGCCGCAGTACAAAAACTAAAGAAGGAATTTGGAAAGAGCTTCAGTTCAGCTTGGTTGACAATTCCAAGCTGAGCGTAGTCTATCTCCTTAACAGAAGTTGAAACATGTTTGTTTCACTTCTAAAAGGTTTACAAGGCGGGAAAAGATTGCTTTATGTCAAAAGGAATAAAGCAATCTCCTCGGGAAAGTAACTTCTAAAAGTTGGTATAGAAGTATAACAACTTTCCACAAAGGACTGTACCTAGTACTAGAAAGTAAACTTGCTTAAATGGTAGCTCAACCACCCATTTAATGCTTGTCACGTAGTCTAGGTTAAACTTTTAAACTCTAATCCCTTTTCCTATTAAAGGGAAGGGATTCCCAGAGTAAATGTTATCTCTTCCAATTAATGTGAAACGCATTGAAGAGTTCATTAATCTCTCAAACAAACTGAATAGAAATTGCTAAAGCTGAAGCTTCAGTTCTAGTTGAATAGTTTGTTTTCTTATTTCTCATAACTTTGGTTAGAGAAACACCCCAATTGTCATTCAACCACCTTGCTATTCCGCAAACAATGTGTGTCATAGATTTTTTATTTGATTCTAATAAGACTTATACGTTGAAAAGTACTTCTGTATGTTTTAAACTTGTTTTTTATATTCTTCATATATATTTGTTTAAAACTCACTTCGTTGCCATGGAATCTGATTAGTTTTATTTGATAAACCTTATATCAGATTCCAAGGGACCAACAAGTGGTATCAGAGCCTTCTGGTTTATAAAATCCCTTTAAAAGGATATATAAATATATAAAGGCTCAGATTTTTAAAATCAAGATCCATCTTAAATGGCAGCAGTAAAGGTACCACAGACTCTTGAATATAGAGGTGGCCAGCTAAATGCCGTTCCTGTACTAGAGGTGGAAAATTTCACCAACTGGAAAAAGAGATTCATGTGCCACATTATTAGTATTGAACCTTAATTTGAAAATATCATGAAAAACGGTCCTTTTATCGCCATGACAGCTGGTCAAAGGAAGCGAGAGAATCAATGAACTGGAGATGAGAGAAAGGCTGCTAACGTAGATCAGCGACTCAAAAGTCTCATCATGTTTGTTCTTCCAGATGACCAAATAAATTCTGTCATAAACTACTTAATAGCTAAATCAACATGGGATGACCTGATACTGTATCATGAGAGCCCCACTGATGTGAAAGAAAGTAGGGTCATGGACCTGAAATTGTGCTATAACACATTTCAATTCAAAGAAGGTGAATCTCTAACACAAACTTTCACCAGATACAAAGCTTTGATGAATGAGTTAGTAAATGATGGCATCAAAATTTCAAAGCTTGAAATAAATACTGGTTTTATAAATGGGTTACCAAAGAAGTGGCTAAGTTTCTGCCAAAGTCCTCAGATAAGCACAAATAGATTGAAAATTCTAACTTGATTCCTCTATTTTGGTAAACTCATATATGAAATAAAACCTAAAGAACAATTATATTAAGAGACTGAAAAGAATAAATCTCTTGTCTTTGCAACAACTCTGTCAACTGCTTTCTTCTCTTCCTCTATTGTCTAGGACTTTCAAGATAGTCCTGATGATGAAGAGGATACAAGAAGCAGTCATGAGTATATGAATGATCTAGAGGAAGAATACCAAGCAAGAGCTCTTTTAGCTAAATCTAAAAGATTATTCAAGAAAGGTACTCAAAGGTTTAACAGTGCAAAAGCAACTGACCTGTAACACCCCCAAACTACGATACGCAGCGGAATACAACATTTGGGGTGCTACTTCATAATACATGCACACGAGTCCCAGTAAACGTTCAAAGATACGTTTATAAAACATAATTTCATTTAATAGAAAGATCAGAGTTACAAAGGTCCCAATACAATTATAGAAATTATTTCTATAAGTCACAACACGACTTGATTTCTAAAACACTTGTTTAGTTTATGACACTACTTCACCGAGACACCGTCCTTGATATCCACGTTCCGTCCCATCCAGCCATCAACAACAATTAACCTGAGATACATGCTTAAAAAGTCAATAAAACGTTGAGTGAATTCATAGAGTTTACAAATAACAGTTAGAACGCATAATTTGGTTCAACAAAACATATAACATTGGCTCGTAAGTCAAGTTATAAAAATAGTGATTTCCAACTAAAGAGCCCGTGTACCGAAACTTAAACAGTCATCCCCGTAGGAACGAAATTAGGTTCGATGAATTGTGTCACTCTCTTAAACTAACCACAAAATGTCCGATTGACAGTGTTCCTAACAGATTTTCAAACCTGACAAGGATGTCAAACCCAAAATATTCTATTGTAATGAATAAGCGTTCACCAACACATGGTAACTAACGGTCACACAACAAAAAGGCATATACTCAGTAGTGAATGAATCATATTTAAGTATCAAAACAGTTTGCGTTCAATTTCACAAAACAAGCAATATATCTCCCTCGCGGAGTTAAAAACATTTTAAAACCCATAAAAAGCGAGCTATGAACTCCACAATGATCAAAGCCATGATTAAACAATAAATTCAGCCACGAAAATCCAAAACTCGATCAACGACCAACTAATTATGAAGTTCGGTCGAGATACTAATTCGAAAAGTAAATCAATTAGCGGTTCATCGTATCAACAAAATCATAATATAGTAAATATATATATATATATATATATATATATATTATATATATAAATATATATAGAAATTATATATATACAATGAGAAATGTTAAAAATAAAAAGACAAATATATCGTGAGAAGAGATAAAAAGAAAACTATTTTAAAAAAAAAGTTCTCGAAAATTTCAAAAAAATTCATTAAAAAATCAGTTATTTGGTGCATAAAACTGTTTGTAAAAGAATTTTTCTAATTTTCAGTTTTATAAACTTTTTTAATGCACAAAAAAAGAAATTTTGATGCACAATAATTTTTTGATGCACAAAATTTTTAACTTGTTATGTTTGATGGCACCAAGTAAATTTTGATGCAGAAAAGTTCAAAAGAAGTTGGAAAACAAAAACGAATTTTTGATCACAAAAAACTATTTAAATATCACAAACGTTTTTTTTTTTTTCATAATTTTTTCGGCACAACTATATACACATTTAGAAAACTTCCTTCCAAAACTTTTCACATATGCACCAACCTACACGATCTGAGGAAATTTTTTTAGAATTTTTTGAGAATGATATTTAAAAAAAAAACTTTTTATCCTTCCACACTAATATTGTCTTTTTATTTGATCTTTATCCTAATATATATATATATAATTATATAATATATAGTAATATATATATATATATATAGTAGTATATATATAGGGTTCGATAATGAGTTGTGAACGCTAATGCAATAAATAGCTCTCGATTGGTTTGACAACCCTAGTCCAAGTTTGAATCTGTTAGGGAAACTCACCTTGTCAATAAAAACGACATTTTTGGTTAGTATTAGGAGATGTGACATACTTCTCGAGAACATATATATATATATATATATATATATATATAATATATATAATATATATATATATATATATATATATATATATATATATATATATAATATATATATACACACACATATACATATATATATAGTATATATATATATATGTGATGAGAAATCCACTTGCGTCTTAGATCCTAAAACCTCACATTATTAGATTACGATCATCCTCTATTTATATTATACATCGCTTAACCGACAACTTTCTATTTTAGGAAACTTTTTATTTTTAGAAAATTACTATTTTTAGAGTTGACCAACGGTCTCAAAATAACTACTTATAGTACTATATTTATCGATATTACTTTATTAATCGATATCACCTTCATAACGCGTTTAAAGTATATTAAAGTCTTCTTTGACTTTCATGTTTGACTTTTATAAAATATATTTATTTTCTAAGTCTGATCCGACTAAAACGACCCACTAGATCACATTTTCAGATAAACCCCCCTCCCTAGCTCAGACAAAGAAGAGATTTTATGCGAAACGATATTCCGGACAACTTTTTAGTTTTAGCCGAGACCTGGCTCTCGATGGAAATTGGCCAAAATGCCTTTACGAGAATCTGCTGAACTATATATTTTTATACAAATACAGAAGTTTGACTCTCGATTTTGACCCGTTATATTGCATTTTCACGACTTTGACCAAAAAGAGACGTTACGTAAAACGTCATTCCGAACAACTTTCGTGTTTCGCCGGAAGGCCGAAACGGACTCGAAAGTGCTCAAAACGTCAAATTACTAAACCTGTCAGATTTAATATATACTAAAAATGACCCAATTTTCTACTAAAGTGTATATTTCGATTTCGCTCCAGTTTATTCGTTATTGGGAGTTAGAAGTCCCATTTTATATCAAAACGATCGTCTCGGATAGCTTTATCATACTTCCAAGCCTAAAATCATATTTTACAAAATCTCGATCCCATCCCCCGTAATGGCATGCCAAACTCTGCTCTGCGTTTTACAATTTTATAAAACACCAAAAAAAATCATTTTTAGACCTTTCAACCCAACTAAACATGTCTATAATGACAATAAATTTTATCTCAAAACCCACTTAGATTATTTTTATAACATGATTAACTAATCGGCGCAATATATAAAGGAACGAATTACATCACATGCATGCCTCGATCAATAATAATCGTAAAACAATCAAATGATTATGAAAGAATTCCTCACACAGGCTCATTGAGCTAAAAGAAAAAATATATCGGAACTCGGAGTGTTCCTCGTATTCCTTCTTTGGCCGCCACCCTCGGAACCCACAATCGAAACCAAAACCAAAACCTCTAATAACACTCTAAATTAACTATCCAAAATGAGATCAAACCTAATTTAACAAGCCCACACCCTATTTGGGGTGTTTGCTCGGTTCGAACCCCACACAAACAAACCAACCCGAAACCCTTTCCAAATAAATCTCCCTTCAAACTTCAATTTACAATACCCAAATCTTTCTTAAGCCAACTCAAACCGAAACCCTTATAAGTTTGTGTTCGGTTCGAGACCCAAACCGCACCAAGAACCCACTTTCAATATTTTATCAACCCAAAAATCTTCAAAATCGTATATTAGTCAAGTGTGACAACATGCATAAAACCTTATGCATGTGTTTATTTTCATAATAGATGACTAAACAATCATCATCTAAATCTTATTCAAAAGCTAGAAAAATCACCACACCAATGGCGTTGGTGTTTCGGGTTCGACGAGCACAAAAGGAGAAGAAAGGGGGCCAAGAACTAGCTTGCACCTTAACCTATTCCTTTCTATATCATTTTTAATTAGGACTTATGGGTTATCAATGATCAAAATAAAAAAAAGAATGAGTGTGTTTGTGTTGGTGTTTCCGGCCGAGCAAAGAACAAGAGAGGGAGAAGAGAAGTTTTCTTTACTATGTGTTATGTATGTGAGATATAAGGGGTAATACTTTACTTGAAGCCATCAAACATAATGATTTCACATTTTTGGAAACCAAAATGTTGAGTGTGGTTGTGGTCTAGGCGCCGACTACAATGGCTAGGGGTAGGAGCCATGCAAAAAAAATTTTCTTCTTTTTATTACTTTGTTAAAAACTTGTGTAGCATTTTAATTTAAAGTTAACTTGACAAGGTTTAAATAAAACGCGAACCATAAATGCGAGCTTTGGTCACGGACAAGGAACAAAGACGATGAGGTTTTAAAAATAATAACTAACGGTCAAGAAAATAATAACGGGGCGCGTCGTAGCTCTTTACGATATTCAAAATGATTAACGAATGCGCGATCAAACGATGATTCACGAAATGTCAAAAATAAACATTTTAAATTCCCGTTCGCAATAAAATACGAAAATAATTATTTACGACAAATAAAATTTTAAATGTCGATATTCGCTTATGAGAAACTCGTAAAATAATAATAATAACGTCGAACTCGCGATTGTCATACGCGTCGTGAAACTCGGGTTGTTACATTCCACCCACTTTAAAGGAGCGCCGTCCTCGGTGCTCGTCCTTTCTTACATGCCTTATCGTTCGTTTGTGGCATGACGGCTTCTCATCATCGCGCAGATTCCTACGTCCTTTCACAATAATTGTGCGGTACAATACTCGCTCCGACTATTCCGGATGGAAAGTCAATAAAACAAGCGGTAAATTATACCCATGAAATCAAAACAAAATCATAGTAGCTCTTATCAAAAGAGGCAAAACAAGCCGCAGGAAAATATTCCGGACAAAAACAAATCACGCGTTCAACTTTATAGTCGCGTTCTTCATAAGGGACAATACACGTCACTGAATATATTCGATTAAAATAATTATTACGTCGTCCTCCCGAGAAATTTTCTAAAATGGATGATGATCCAAACTTAGTTGGGGATCATATAAACAACAAAACCAAGCGCACCTCGCTTATCAAAACCAAGGTTGAAACTTACGTTGTGAATTAAAATCAAAGTATATGTCGCACTCAAATACAGAATTATTCCAATATTTAAAACCGATAATATGTTTCGTTACCAAAAATCCAAAACATACGTCGCTAACTAAAACCAAGATAGACGTTAATAATCAAATTCGATATATATACTTA
>BQNB010062110.1:0-36205 GCA_026074375.1 Tanacetum coccineum
AGAGCTTAACTATTTGGACTTATATTGACAATTATCTTGTTTAATAGCTTTGTTTAGTCTAGTGAAAAGTCAGGGAAGACGAATTTTCCTCTTTTGTGCTCTATTAATCGGGAGTAGCCTATTTCAATGAGCCTAAAAGTTGCAAAATTGCAATGATTGCCATTAATGTGTTTCCATGAGATTAAATGTTGAGAAAAAAGCTTAAGATGTTTAAAAAAGGTGATTCAATAAAAGGTGAAAACAAGGGCATTTTGGAAACTTGTTAGTTTACAAATTGTACAATTGATAAAATTGCGTGAGGACACGGCAATCCTTTAGTTTGGGGAATTTTGATAAGTGTTAAATTGTATGCATTAAATACCCAGGATTTCGCCAATAAAAGCTAAAAATATGCCAAAAGATGGAAATATGTGTGCTTTTGTGTCTTAATGTGCAGGAAAGGATATCAAAGTCAAAAAGAGCAAAAACAAGCAAAAACCGACAAGAAATGAAGAGACAAGTGATCATGAGGAAAGAGTGAAGACACGAGGAAAGATATCAAAGCCGGATCAACCCGACACAAGAGAAGAAAGTCAATGAAGACCCAATTGAAGTCAAAGGATCAATAATGACAAGTTTTCAAAGTTCAAGGGTTCATTTGGATGTTTTGAAAGTCCAAGGACCAAAGATATCAAAATTAGAAAGTTGGTTTATTAAGAGGAAAAGGAGATAGCAACTACAAGGGCCAGAGTTGACAAATTTCAAAGTCATTTTAACACTACATATGAAGAAAGAAAACACAAGGACTGGTTGTGCAATTACTCCAAACTTTCAAACACACGCGGGCAACTCTTTCTCCCTAACCGTTTCCTAACTTCTTTTCCCGCCAATTTTCCCGCACAAACCCATCTTCACAAATCCCTTCTCTGTTTCTCCCTACTCACTCCACCTCGTATTTACCCACCTCCACGTCATTTCTATGACGTGGCAACTTCCTATTGGTCCGAACACCTCACCAATTACATCCAACGGCTTAAATTCAAACCAAAGGGATCCAAGGGCTAGGAATGATGGAGTGTCTCATCTTCTTGTCATTATCATCTATAAATAGAAGCTTAAACATTCAGTTTTAGAGAGTTAGTTTTTAGAAAGTTCAATTTTCTTTGTATTTTTCTCTTTTCGTGTACTGTTCATTTTTCGAATTAAGTTTTTTTTTAAATCTTTCAACTTCAGTTGTACTTCTTGTTACTTCTATTGTACTCTTCTTTCTTAATCAATAAAGCTAATCGTTTTGTGATGGTGTTAAAGTTTTTCAAGTAATAAGCAGTTTTAGCCAACAAGCTTGTAATAAGCTCAACATAGCTTATTTTGTTTCCTTCAGTTCTAAAGTAGATCAAACCTTGTTAAAAGCTTTCTAAATACTATTTTTGTCTATTAGTGTTCAATTTTGTTTATTTGAATTCATATTGATCAAATTTGGAAGCAATGAGGAGTAATAAGCTCAAAGAAGCTTATTGAGCTTTAAGCTCTTGGTTTAGAGGCAAGGTGCCATTAGGATATTGAATCTAAAGCCACTCACTCAGAAAGAGTGGCTAGTTCTGAGACTACATAAATTTCAGGTTTCATACTCTATATTTCCTTTTAGCATTTATAGCTTAATTCATGTAGCTTATTCTGTTGTATTCTTGTGCTTAATCTTGTTCAAAATTGCTTAGTTAGCTTAGATATTAAAATGTCTTTAGTTTGTTGTAGCTAAAATCCATTAAGTTGTCATTTCCTTTAAATTCTGTCATATTAGTATAAAAAGCTAGATGAGTAACTAGCTTATTTTTCTTAATAAGCTTTAGTTTTTAGAACTCAATTAGCTTAATTAGATTAGTATAAGTCTGAGTAGATATAAGGTTTTAACATTTTCAGTTTTAAAATAGATTTTAAGAAGAAATTAGTTTGGACAGTTTAGGATAAGTAGTGTTTGGATTAAGTTGTTATTGACTCTTAAAGTCAACTTTAGTGTGTAAATGTGCATAAGTCAGCTGTGTTAAGTGATATTATAAAGTTTTAAACAGGTTTTGCAAGTTAGTTTGTTGATTTTCAAGTTTTAGAGATTAAAAAGTTGATTCTAGCACCAGGGCAGTTTTAAGGTTCAAGTAGTTTTGTAATTTAGTGTTT
This sequence comes from Tanacetum coccineum, assembly GCA_026074375.1. Classification (NCBI taxonomy): domain Eukaryota; kingdom Viridiplantae; phylum Streptophyta; class Magnoliopsida; order Asterales; family Asteraceae; genus Tanacetum; species Tanacetum coccineum. The sequence continues at coordinate 2,149 of BQNB010062110.1, forward strand.
CAAAGCATTCTAATGTTCAAAATTGTTTAAAGTAGGCTTAGATACATTTAGTTAGTTAGTACATGAGTTTTAAAGTAGGAATTTAGGCCTGCACTTAGGTTTTTACCAAGTGCATCAGCATAAATAGTAAGTAACTCAGTTACTGCTGTTGCTATTCACTTTTCTAGCTGTCTTTTAGCTTTTGAAATTAGGATATAGAACTTAGAATTAAGCACCTTAATAGTTCTCCATTAGATTAATATAGATAAACTTTTAAATTCCATTTTTAAGCTTTTAGTCTAGCTTTAATCTTCTTACAAAAGAGGCATACTAGCAGCTTAGATAACTAGCTTATTTCTTTTTGATTTCTTAATTTTAGTTGTTCATCTCAACATCCTTTTATCTAGATTTACTCAATATTCATATTAGAGCTTATTCTCAAAATTTCAATCTTTAGAATTTAGTTTTGAGCTTTTTAGCTTATTAGGTGTTGCTTATCAACAGTTTTAAGCTGAACCTTAGCTTTTCAATAGCAAATTTCTTGATAATCCAGTTTACTTATAGCTTATTTCTTTTTAGAAATCTATAGTACACAATATCAGCTTCTTATAACATCTTTTGGTTTAAACTTTTATCAAGTAATAAGCTAGATATAAGCCAAATACTAGAAAAGTTAGGAAAGCCATAGTTACTGTAACACAGTATAAAATGCTTAATTTCTAGCTTATTCAGTTATTAAAAGTTCATAGTGCTTTTGTTTAAGTTGTAGTGTATAAGCTCAGGTTTAACTTTGTAGTTTTAAGTTTTAGCTTATTCTCACTTTTTAGATAAGCCAAAAATAAGCATAATCGTAGGGTCTGTTTGGTACATTTTAGATAGTTTAGGGTTGTCTGTTTTAACTAGAGTGTAAATTTTTGATAGTTACCCCGCCTACCCTTTACTTTCAATTTTTGCAATTTCTACCCTGTCTTTTTAGTATAATGAAATAGTTTTTATAATTTTGAAATTAGTTTTAATAAAATTAGGGTTAGGTTTTAATTAGAAAAATTAGGGTTCAATTGGTTTATAAAATTTGGGCATTTTTGTTCCTTTAGTTTTCTGCACCTTTTTAGTAGTAAAAAACCATTTTTCTTTATTTTTCCAGTAAAATTTGTATTTTCTAGGAATTAAAATAGGTTTTAAGTAATTTCTTTTTCTTTAAAAAATCATAGAAAATAGAAAATTAGTTGGAAAATTCTAATTCTTTTTGTAATAATTTTCTTTTTCATTCTAGTATTTTTGAAAAATAAAAATAGAATTTTAGTGTTAATTTTTAGAAAAAGTTTATTTTTAGTAATTCATTTTTCTTTAAAAATTCATAAAAAATTCAAAAATAGTTAAAAAATTCTAATTCTTTTTCCTAAAATTTTCTTTTTAAATTTGTGATTTTTAGGTATAAAATTTGTTAAAAGTAGTGCCTTATATTTTAAATTCTAGTTTTAGCTCACGTTTTTAATTCAAGTTTGTTAATTTTTCGTATTAGTTAAACGTTTTTAATTCTTTAATTGTTCTTAGTTTAATTGTGCTATTATATTCGTAGTGTAATTCAAAATTCAAAAATCCTTTATTCATTCTTGACTCGAATCCGAATTATTCCCGAATCTCAATTCACGACTTCGTTGGGATACGACCCGAGAAGAAATACTTCCCGGTTAAAAATATACATATTGTGTTTTCTTTAGTGAGATTTTATCCTTTTATTTCTCTTGTTTGAGAAGTAATTTGGAAAGTATTGTCACGGGATTAATACTATATATATATATAAATTTGACAATACCACTGTCAATCGTAGAGGCAGAATATGCGTCTCTATCCGCTTGCTGTCCTCAAGTCTTTTGGATGAGAACACAGTTAATGGATCATGGCTTTCACTTTCATAAAATTCCTATCTATTGCGATTCAAAGTCAGCCATAGCCATATCCTGCAACCCGGTCCAACACTCGAGAAAAAATCCATCGGTTTCCACTACAATTTCATCAAGGAGCACGTGAAAAAGGGTACGATTGAGCTGTATTTTATCAAGACTGACTACCAACTGGCCAACATTTTGACCAAAGCCCTTTCACATGACAGGTTTAACTACTTGGTTCGTCACCTTGGTATGTGTAGTTTATCTCCAAAGGAACTTGAAAGTCTTGCAAAATCACAATAACACTTTGTATATATTATTTAGAAAAGAAAAATACAAAAATATAAAATCTATAAAAGAAAATTAAAAAATCAACTTTTTTCAAAAATACTAAAAATATTCTTCTTCAACATGTCTCTCGAAATCGATAATATTTACTTCCCTAGAAATGTGTTTCAACAATGACACAAGAATGTAAATAAAGTTCGAGCGAGAGTTTCTAAATATTTTAGAACATGTCATTTCTCAAACTCTGTACGACTTCTAAATAAATGTCATCTTAGGACTCGGACTTCAAATAAAAGAAAGTGCACATTTATGTTCATTATTCCTCAACAACGGGAAGTTCATATCTTCTCGGTCTTGAGCAAAGTCATACAAACATTCCAAGTTTTGAATGCTCAAGAGAAGTATCAAAGAAAAGATTTTAGATGTATAAGTTTCATCTTTCATTTTTCTTGTTGAGCACAATTTTTTTAAAGATTTTTCAAAAAGATAATTTCAAAATCTTTCAAAAATTGTGTGCTCAACAAACTCTCATCTCCAAGTTTTCACTCTAATCTATTTTTCAGGGAGAGTATAAATATATAAGAAAAAAGAAAATATAAGTTCTATTTTTCATGCAACATTATCCTCCCCATAAGCATTCATTCTACACGTGAGCTAACGTATATTAACTTGTATTTTAACTCACTTATATAATAAAAAATTACAACCACATAAGCAATTTTTGAGGGGGGGGGAATAGTGATTAGAATTTGATCAATATTGCTTAATTCGAATAAGATCTTTATCAAATAAGTATGTTCTCGGCCTCTGATGTGAAAACTCTTTCATAATATGATGCACATGTATAGGGGGAGCTTTTTGGTGAAATAGAAAACTTTCAAAGTGTAAACAAATGATTTCTCAAACACTTTGATTTCTTTTTCAAATAATCTTATGGATTCGATCGTAATACCAAATGACCGACCAACAAATGATAATCAAGAAGATATAAGGTGGTTAAGGTTTGGTATTGTTTCATGATCCAGTCAGAATAGGAGGGATCTACATAGGAACACTCCCGTAGATAGAATAGAAGTCCTTAGAAGAAGATCTTTAAAAAGAAGTAAAGTGATAATGAGAAAAATGTTATCCAAGGCATAAGTTATCATTAGAAAAAACCTAACAAGATGATAATAAGGATGTTTTGGTTAACATTAAAAGGGGTTAAAGAATGAAAAATAAATGTGATGTAAGGGTGTAAAGAAATGAGCCCTCCATATACTAGGCAGAAATGGGTTAATGCATAATCGATCGGTAATCACAAAGTTGATACTTATATTGAAGACAAGTCATTATGGACCCAATGATGAAATGCACAACCCTCCCAGCTACTCAGGCTTCTCTCAAAAGAAGTTTGTTTCATTTCTCATGGAGATCAACACACTTCTAGCAACCTTCGCATTCTGAGATAGTTGATATTGAAAAGGTGGTAGTCCGCTCCAGCCTCCGATCACCAAATAACAAATATGCACTTATAGAGTCTAGAGCCAATGAGATCAATCATAAATCTCATTAGGACACAATTCCATATAAACTTGTTCAAAATCAAATAACACAAGTTGTACAAGAGTCCATCATAAATGCAAAGTAATATGTGTGAAATAATGAGAATTGACGGAAGAATGTCAAATTCCGAAACCATGCCGATGTGCCCCATTAAGGGATTTCTTTTAATGGGGATGAGCAAAACAAACACTTACTCCTACTACGGAGTCAGATCGAAATAAAAGTCTAGTGTTGAGATCTTATCCCTATCCCAAGAGAGTCCAAACGATGGGCAAGGAATGTGAGATTTTCTATAAAGGGAAATTAATGTAATTCTAAATTCAAAGTTTTTGAAAATGTGCTTTTTGAACAAAACGAAGAATTCTCAAGTTATGACGAGTCAAGTTCGAAAGTGGAAAATAAATTTGATACATTTAAATGTTTTTCAAATCCACTTTTTGAACTCGATGAGGAAATCATTACTTTGGAGAAAGATGTCTTTCAAAATGAGGTTATTTCAAATCAAGAGAAAATTAATGATACTTGTGAAACGGAGGGAGATTTAAAGTTTTTCGATGATTTGCTTAATGAAAACCCTCTCCCTCCGGATGTTTCTAATGTTGAAAATGATTTTCAAGATAATAAGGAGGAGATTGATATATCTTTATTTGTGATATATTCTCCGGGAATTGATACCGATGATGACTCGGAAGGGGACGTTCCTCCTTTTGAGGAACCACTTGACGATGTTCTCTTTCCCCTTCCCAAGGTCGATATTTTACCCATCGAGGTTGAGCCCGTAGAGGTCATGTTTAATGACTCACATACTTATGGGGAAAATATTTCACAAGTTGAAAGGGAATTTCTTTCCATGGTCGATGAATTGTTAAATCTTTCTAGTGATGATGAAACCTTTGACCCGGGAGGAGGTGAAAATGATGTTTTGCTTAATAATGGAGAAAACAATGATTTAAACGTTTTCACAATACGAACATTTTTACCATTTGTCACCTATCCCGAGGTTTTACCCGCATCTTACTCCACGGGGAGTGAAGATAAAGTTTTTAAACCGGGTATTTTTGATGATGAGCTTGAAAGGAAGAGTTCTTTAACTCTTGATACTTTTATCCCACCCGACCCACCTTTCATCCGAACTAATTCTCTAGTTTGGGGAAGGATCCGTCCTTAGGAATTTCTTCACCCTCACTTTTATCCTCCATGATGAACCTTGTTGATATATGAGTCAAGCTTAGGGGACTCGTTAATAAACAAGCGCTTCGTGGGAGGCACCCCATGCTTATCCTTTTTATCTTCTTTTTATTTTTTCTCTTTGCTTCCCCAAGGACAAATCAATTCGGGGACGAGTATAGCTTGTACTTGGTTAACAAAAACCAAGCCATTTTAAGTCATTTTTGAGCTAACAATGTAAAAGATGAGAGGAAGCTTGTTCTCTTTCGTTCTTGTTGGTTGTTTGTGTTTGTTTGTTTAGGTTTTCTGGATTTTGGAGGGATTCAGGTTTCAAAAATTGTGAAAAGAACAAGCAATGCCCACAATTTCCATTGATGGTCTCCAATCTCTCTTCATAAAGGTGGAAATCTTTTATCTTTGTCTTTATCGAACTAACATCTATTTTCTTTTGGTATGACCTTAGTATTTTGTTAAAGATTCATTTTGACCCCATATTTTTCAAACATGGAGGACATGTATCATTTTGTTTGGGGAAGGATATCTTCGATATTGATTTGCATTTCACGGAAACCTTGTTATGTATCTTTTTAGAATTACCTTTTTGGAAAAAAATGGAAAATTTTAAATTTTGCTTGCATGAGAAGCTAAATAGAAGCTTTGTTTGGGTGGAAAAACACACCTTTTTGGTAGTCCGTGGTGTGAAATAGGAGTTAATTGACTTAGTGCCGGGTGAAATTGCCCTAGCTCGTTCTTTAACCTCCTTTTGTGGGCCAAGCTTTCCAATTCTATTGATTGGATTTAAAAATGTGAAGAACAAGAGATGATGTAGTTAAATATAAGTGTATTTGCTTAAGCAAGGTTTATTTGGAAAACCTAAAGCTTATATGAATGATTTGTGTCTTTTTACTCCCACAAGCTCTTAATACACCTAATCATACGTGCTCTTTTTTAATTTAAGAAGTAAATAAATGTTTAGAAAAAGTCGTACTTTTAAGAATTCACTTTAGTATGTAAGTAAGATTTTTGGTTTCAATTTATAAGTTGATTTCTAAAGGAAATTTACCATTCATCAAAAATATAATTATAAAAGAATGCCAATGAAGCATTTCTAATGCAAAAGCATTATTTTTGTGCAATGAAGCATTCGCAAAAATAGAATAATAAAAGCTATATATAGTTTTAATCGTTGGCGTATCCATGTTGAGAGTGAGACTCGGATGGGGTCGCAACTAAGGATTAAGACTATGTACGTGGAATCAAGGTTCGTAGGCATTCATCACTGGGGAGCGCGGCCTAGGTGATGATTGCAACTAAGGGACTTTGGATTCTAGGCTTTGTAGGAAAAAGTGGTTGTCGACGATACCATAAACGTTAGCAGCGGAGTGGGGGTTGAACTAAGAATAACGGTTTGTTGATGCGATATCCTTATTTGGGGGAAAGGCCATAAGTAGGGGTCGAACTAAGAACAACATTCCTTTAGAAGAAATAATAATTTATAAGTATTGAAAATAAAGAATGGTTAAAAAAATTTCAATTTTCTCAAATTAAATTTATAGTTTTTTTCCCAATTCTTTTAGCTTGGAGATGGAGGGTTTATCTATGTTATTAACATTTAAGCTCACAAGGCTTGAGTGTAAAGCTTAGATGGATTTCAACTATAAAGATAAATTGATCTATGGTTGAGTTGAAAAGAGTGCACACATCTTAATCATTAATTTATTCCTGGGAGTGAAAAGTTCACAAGTTGTAAGTATAAGAGCTTAACCATTTGGACTTATATTGACAATGATCTTGTTTAATAGCTTTGTTTAGTCTAGTGAAAAGTCAGGGAAGATGAATTTTCCTCTTTTGTGCTCTATTAATCGGGAGTAGCCTATTTCAATGAGCCTAAAAGTTGCAAAATTGCAATGATTGCCATTAATGTGTTTCCATGAGATAAAATGTTGAGAAAAAGCTTAAGATGTTTAAAAAGGTGATTCATAAAAGGTGAAAACAAGGGCATTTTGGAAACTTGTTAGTTTACAAAGTGTACACTTAATAAAATTGCGTGAGGACACGACAATCCTTTAGTTTGGGGAATTTTGATAAATGCTTAATTGTATATATTTTAATATCCGGATTTTTGCCAATAACAGCCCAATTTATGCCAAAAGGATAGAAATTTGTGTGCTTTTGTGTCTATTGTGCAGGATTTGATATGTAAAGACAAAAGGAAGCAAAAACGACCAAAAACCGACAAGAAACGGAAAAGACAAGACAAGAGTGAAGAATAGAAGCCAATCTCAAAGCCGGATCAGCCTGACAACAAGGAAAGAAAGTCAAAGCTCAATTATCAAGTGCCAAGGATTAATAATGTCAAGTTTTCAAAGTTCAAGGTTTCATTTGGATGTTTAAAAAGTCAAAGGACCAAAGATATTAAAGATGGAAAGTTGGTTTATAAAGGGAAAAGGAGATAGAAACTACAAGGACCGGATCTGTCAACTTTCAAACTACTTTAACACTATAACTTTGGAACAATGAAACGCAAGGGCTAGTTATGCCATTAAGCCAAACTTTCAAATACACACGCGGCTAAACTTCTCCCTAACAAACCCCTAACCACTTTTCCCGCCACTAGTCTTCTTCCCCATAAAAACCCCAACACTGTTCATCCTCACCATAGCACTCCTCCATCACTCCCACCTTCTATTTCAACCACTAATCCTCGTATTAAACAAATGCCACATCACAAAGTCCACCTGGCAATCTCCCATTGGTCCAAGAGCTGACAAAGTACACGTGGAGCCTTGTAATTGGCCAGAACACGTCATCAAAGCAATAGACGGCTTGGATTAAAGGCAAAACGGTTACAAATTAACCAACGGTCAAGATTGGTCAACAGATGGTCAAAGTTTCAAGTTCAGCTCAGTCATTTAGTCTATAAATAGGAATATTGTAGCTTCATTTTTCTTGTTCCATTTTACTCTGTGTTTTAGAGATCATTTGAACCATTTACTTTCAATTACTTTCATTGTACTTTACATTTACTTTCAATTCAGTTATTTTCACTGTACATTCAATTCCTTCATTCCTCCATTGTTACTGTTACATTTGTAATAAGCTCAATATAGCTTAATTTGTTCAAAAGTTTTTCAAATCTTGTTAAAAGCCTTCTATAAACTGTATTTGTTTACTTTAGTTCAATGTTGTCCATTTAAACTTAGTTTGATTCAAATTTAGAAGCATTGAGGAAGAATAAGCTCAAGTCAGCTTATTGAGCTTATAGCTCAGGTTTTAGAGGCTAGGAGCCATTAGGTGCATGTTTTTAAAGCCACTCACTCAACAAGAGTGGCTAGTGTCTGAGACAACAAAAATTCAGGTTTCACTTTCTAAATTTCATCTTAGCATATACATAGCTTAATTCAAGTAGCTTATTTCTTTGTTTTCCTTGTGCTTAATCCTGTTTAGTATTGTTTAGATTAGTTTAAAGATGCAAATGATTTAAACTTTGGTAGCTAGAATCCAATAAGCTCTCATTTCTTTTAATTCTGTCAATATAAGTAGAATTAGCTAGCTGACAAACTAGCTTAAGTCTGTTAATAAGCTAGTGATTTTAGAGTTAAAAAAGCTTTACTAGGTTAGTTTAAGTGTGAGTAGATAAAAGGTTTTAACATTTCTAGTTTTAAAATAGATTTTAAGTCAAAATTCATTTGTGACAGTCAGGATAAGGAGTGTTTGGATTAAGTTGTTTTTGACTTTTAAAGTCAAGGTTAGTAGGTAAATTCACATAGGACAGTTGTGATAAGTGGTATTAACAAGTTTTAAATAGGTTTCAAGAATTAGTTTGTTAGATTACAAGTTTCTTGTTAAAAATAGTGTTTTTATCAACAGTGCAGTTTGTACAGTTATACAGGTGCTTTTAGATTTAAGAGACTTATGGCATTTTAGAGTTCACATTGTGATAATGTACACTTGTATACATGTAATGAGTTAGTTTATGAGTTCTTAAGTGGAAATTTAGCCTGAACATAGTTTCTTACCAAGTACATCAGCAAACAACAGTACTAACTCAGTTAGTACTGCTGTTTGCTCATCTCTTTACTAGTTAGATTTTAGTTCTTTTAATTAGGAGTTAGAATTTGATTTTAAGCATTTCCATAGTTCTCCATTAGTTTAGTATAGATAAGCTTTTAACTTTCATTTTCAAGCTTTTAATCTAGCTTATTTGTACTTTCAAAAGTAGTATAGCAGCAGATTGGATTTCTAGCTTATTTCCTTTAGATTTTTCATTTCTAGTTATTATTTCAAGAATCCTTTTATCTAGGTAAATTCAATATTCTTAGGTTAGCTTATTTCCAAAATTGTAGTTTCTAGGAAATTTAGTTTTAGCAGTTAGCTTACTTAGGTTTAGCTTAAAAACAGTCAAAAAGCTTAAACTTGCACTTTTTAATAACAAATTTCTCATTAAGCTTGTTAACTTTCAGCTTATTTCTTTTTAGAAATACTTAGTACACATCTTAGGGTGCTTATAGCTTCTTTTAGTTTTAACTTTCATGTAGTATTAAGCAAGAAATAAGCCAAATTCTAGAAAAGTTAGCAAAACCTAAGTTTCTGTAACACAGCTGGAATTGCTTATTTTCTAGCTTATTCAATTGATTAAAGTTCATAGTGCCTTTGTTAAAGTTGTAGAGTATAAGCTCATTAATAACTTTGTAGTTTTAAGTTTTTGCTTATTTTCCTTTTTAGATAAGCCAAAATAAGCAAAGTCGTAGGTTTGTTTTGTAATTTGCAATAGTTCAAGGTTACCTGTTTAACTAGAGTGTAAATTTCCAATAGTTTACCCGCCTACCCTTTTCTTTTTTTCTTTACACTTTCTACCCTGTCTTTTTAGGAATAATAAAATAGTTTTTAATTTTTTAAATTTTAGTTTTTAAAAATTAGGGTTTAGTTTTAATTGGCAAAATTAAGATTCAATTGGCTTATAAAATTTGGGCATTTTTATATCATTTCATTTCTGCACATTTTTAGTAGTTAAAAACTATTTTTCTTTATTTTTCCAGTTAAATTTGTATTTTCTAGGAATTAAAATAGGTTTTAGTAATTTCTTTTCCTTAAATAAATCATATAAAATAGAAAAATAGTTGAAAATTTTTTAATTCTTTTTGAGATAATTTTCTTTTCAATTCTAGTATTTTTGAAAAATAAAAGTAGAATTTTAGTGATAATTTTTAGAAAAAGTTTATTTTTAGTAATCATTTTTCTTAAAAATTCATAAAAATTCAAAAATAGTTAAAAAATTCTAATTCTTTTTCCTAAAATTTTCTTTTTAAATTTGTGATTTTTAGGTAAAAAGTTTGTTAAAAGTAGTACCTTAGATTTTAAATTTCAGTTTTAGCTCACATTTTTACTTTTCGTGTATTAAAATTTCGTGTTAGTTAATTGTTTTTAGTTTGAGCTATTAAATTTGTAGTGTAATTCAAAATTCAAAAATCCTTTTACCATTCTTGACTCGAATCCGAATTATTCCCAAATCTCCAATTCTCGGTCTTCGTTAGGATGCGACACGAGAAGAAAATTCCGGTTAAAATAGACATACTTGTGTTTTATTTAGTGAGATTTTTACTTTTATTTCTCTTGTTTGAGAAGTCAATTTGGAAAAGAATTGGTCACGGGATTAATACTATAATATATAATTTGACTATGCTTATTTTTACGAAACCAATTTTGGCGCCGTTGCCGGGGAAGACGTGAACGATTTTTGAGGATATTCGTTGAAGAAAAGTCGAGAAGATCCTTTCCACCGGGAAAGTTACATTCTTGTTATATAATCAAAAATATAAAAAAAAAATTCAAAAACTATAAAAATTAAAAAATATATTTTCTTTTCTTTTTACTATAAATTAAAAGTAAATAAATAAGAAGCAATTGAATACATAAAATACTTTCCTTTAAGAAAAAGATTACACAATAATATAATTACTTTAATAGAGTAGTGTTTTGATCTTTTGTTGCGTTTTTTTTAATATTATGTAATACTTATTAAGAGTATTATATTATTTGTTAATTCTTTTTTTTTAAAGCGAAAGTTTTTTTGTTTTAATTGCTTCACTTATTATTTAACTTTAATATATAGTAAAAAGAAAAGAAATTTATTTTTAATTTTTATAGTTTTTGAATTTTTTTTTTTATATTTTGTTTTATATAAACAAGACATGTAACTTTCCCGGGTGGGAAAAGGATCTTCTCGTCTTATTCAACGAATATCCTCAAAAATCGTTCACGTCTTCCCCGGCAGCGGCGCCAAAATTTGGTTGCGTATATAAGCACTAGTCAAATTTATATATATATAGTATTAATCCCGTGACAATTCTTTCCAAATTACTTCTCAAACAAGAGAAATAAAAGGTAAAAATCTCACTAAAGAAAACACATATGTTATCATTTTAACGGGGAAGGTATTTCTTCTCGGGTCGTATCCTAACGAAGTCGTGAATTGAGATTTGGGAATAATTCGGATTCGAGTCAAGAATGGGTAAAGGATTTTTGAATTTTGAATTACACTACAAATTTAATAGCTCAAACTAAAAACAATTAACTAGCACGAAATTTTAATACACGAAAAGTAAAAACGTGAGCTAAAACTGAAATTTAAAATCTAAGGCACTACTTTTAACAAACTTTTTACCTAAAAATCACAAATTTAAAAAGAAAATTTTAGGAAAAAGAATTAGAATTTTTTAACTATTTTTGAATTTTTTATGAATTTTTAAAGAAAAATGAATTACTAAAAATAAACTTTTTCTAAAAATTATCACTAAAATTCTACTTTTATTTTTCAAAAATACTACGAATTGAAGAATATTTATCTCAAAAAGAATTAAATAATTTTCTAACATTTTTTATTTTATATGATTTATTTAGGAAAAGAAATTACTAAAACCTATTTTAATTCCTAGAAAATACAAATTTAATTGGAAAAATTAAGAAAAATAGTTTTTAACTACTAAAAATGTGCAGAAATGAAATGATATAAAAATGCCCAAATTTTATAAGCCAATTGAATCCTAATTTTGCCAATTAAAAACTAAAACCTAATTTTATTAAAAAACTAAATTTAAAAAATTAAAAACTATTTTATTATTCCTAAAAAGACAGGGTAGAAAGTGTAAAGAAAGAAAGAAAAGGGTGGGGGGTAAACTATTGGAAATTTACACTCTAGTTAAACATTGTAACCTTGATGAAATACTATTGCAAAAATTACAAAAACAAACCCTACGACTTGGCTTATTTTTGGCTTATCTAAAAAAGTGAAAATTAGCAAAAACTTAAAACTACAAAGTTATTAATGAGCTTATACTCTACAACTTTAACAAAGGCACTATGAACTTTAATCAATTGAATAAGCTAGAAAATAAGCAATTCCAGCTGTGTTACAGAAACTTAGGTTTTGCTAACTTTTCTAGAATTTGGCTTATTTCTTTGCTTAATACTATGAAATTTAAAACTAAAAGAAGCTATAAGCACCCTAAGATGTGTACTAAGTATTTCTAAAAAGAAATAAGCTGAAAGTTAACAAGCTTAATGAGAAATTTGTTATTAAAAAGTGCAAGTTTAAGCTTTTTGACTATTTTTAAGCTAAACCTAATAAGCTAACTAGCTTAAAACTAAATTCTAGAAACTACAATTTTGGAAATAAGCTAACCTAAGAATATTGAATTTACCTAGATAAAAGGATTCTTGAAATAATAACTAGAAATGAAAAAATCTAAAGGAAATAAGCTAGAAGTCCAATCTGCTGCAATACTACTTTTGAAAGTACAAATAAGCTAGATTAAAAGCTTGAAAATGAAAGTTAAAAGCTTATCTATACTAAACTAATGGAGAGCTATGGAAATGCTTAAAATCAAATTCTAACTCCTAATTAAAAGAATTAAAATCTAACTAGTAAAGTGATGAGCAACAGCAGTACTAACTGAGTTTGTACTGTTGTTGCTGATGTACTGGTAAGAAACTATGTGAGGCTAAATTCCACTTTAAGAACTCTATGAAACTAAACTATTTCAATGTATACAAGTGTACATTTTCACAATTGTGAACTCTAAAATGCAATAAGTCTCTTAAAATCTATAAGCACCTTATACTTAAAACTGCACTGGTGATAAAACACATGATTTTTAAGCTAGAACTTTTGTAATTCTACAAAAACTAATTCTTTGAATCCTATTTTATAACTTGTTAATACCAATTATCACAAACTGTCACTATGTGAATTTACCTTACTAATATTGACTTTATAAAGTCAAAAAAACGACTAAATCCAAACAAACTTTTACTTATTATAAATGTCACAAATGAACCTTGACTTAAAATCTTATTTTAAAACTAGAAATGTTAAAACCCTTTTATCTACTCACATTTTAAAATAAACCTAATAAGCTTTTTTAACTCTAAAATCACTAGCTTATTAACAGGAATAAGCTAGTTTGTCAGCTAGCTAATTCTACTTATATTGACAGAATTAAAAGAAATGAGAGCTTATTGGATTCTAGCTATCAAAGTTAAATCATTTTGCACTTTAAACTAATCTAAACAATTCTAAACAGGATTAAGCTCAAGGAAAACAAAGGAAATAAGACTCACTTGACTTAGCTATGTATTATGCTAGATGAAATTTGCAGAAAGTGAAACCTGACTTTTTGTTTGTTCAGGACACAAGCCACTCTTGTTGAGTGAGTGGCTTTAAAAACATGCACCTAATGGCTCCTAGCCTCTAAAACCTGAGCTATAAGCTCAATAAGCTGAGTTGAGCTTATTCTTCCTCAATGCTTCTAAATTTGAATCAAACTAAGTTTAAATGGAAAACATTGAACTAAAGTAAACATTACAGTTTTTTATAGAAGGCTTTTAACAAGATTAGAACAACTTTTGAACAAATTATGCTATATTTGAGCTTATACAAATGTAACAGTAACAATGGTAGGAATGATAGAATTGAATGTACAGTTAAAAATAATGGAATTAAAAAGGAAATGTAAAGTACAATAAAAAGTAAATGAAGTAAATGGTTCAAATAATCTCTAAAAACAGGTGAAAATGGAATGAAAACAAGAAAATGATAGCTTCAATTTTCCTATTTATAGACTCTAAATGACCTGAGCTGAGCTGAGGCTTTTGACCATCTGTTGACCAATCTTGTCGTTGGTTAATTGTAACGTTTTGCCTTTAATCCAAGCGTCTCTTGCTTGGTGTGACGTGTTCCGGCCAATTACAAGGATCACGTTTTGTTACTTTGTCAGCTCTTGGACCAATGGGAGATTGCCAGGTGGACTTTGTGATGTGGCATTTGTTTAATACGAGGATTGGTGGTTGAAATAGAAGGTGGAGTGATGGAGGAGTGCTATGGTGAGGATGAACAGTGTTGGGGTTTTTGTGGGGAAGAAAACTAGTGGCGGGAAAAGTGGTTAGGGGTTTGTTAGGGAGAAGTTTAGCCGCGTGTGTATTTGAAAGTTTGGCTTAATGGCATAACTAGCCCTTGCGTTTCTTTGTTCCAAAGTTATAGTGTTAAAGTAGTTTGAAAGTTGACAGATCCGGTCCTTGTAGTTTCTATCTCCTTTTTCCCTTTATAAACCAACTTTCCATCTTTAATATCTTTGGTCCTTTGACTTTTTAAACATCAAAATGAAACCATGAACTTTGAAAACTTGACATTATTAATCCTTGGGCACTTGTTAAATTGAGGCTTCTGAATTTCTTTCCTTGTTGTCAGGCTGATCCGGCTTTGAGATTGGCTTCTATTCTTCACTCTTGTCTTGTCTTTTCCGTTTCTTGTCGGTTTTTGGTCGTTTTTGCTTCCTTTTGTCTTTACATATCAAATCCCTGCTACAATTGACACAAAAGACAACAAATTTTATCCTTTTGGCATTATTTGGATTTTATTTGGCAAAATCACGGATATTTAATATATAAACTAAGCAGATTTATCAAATTTCCCCAAACTAAAGGATTGCCGTGTCCTCACGCAATTTTATTAAGTGTACACTTTGTAAACTAACAAGTTTTCAAAATGCCCTTGCTTTCACCTTTTATGAATCACCTTTTTAAACATCTTAAGCTTTTTCTCAACATTTTATCTCATGGAAACACATTAATGGCAATATTGCACTTTGCAACACTTTTAAGGCTCATTGAAATAGGCTACTCCCGATTTAATAGAGCAACAAAGAGGAAAATTCATCTTCCCTGGTCTTTTCACTAGACTATACAAAGTATTAAACAAGATCATTGTCAATTATAAGTCCTAAAAAATGGTTAAGTCTTGTACATTACTAACTGAGAACTTTTCACTCTAGGAAATAAATTAATGATTAAGATGTGTGCACTCTTTTCAACTAAACCATAGATCACTTTATCTTTATAGTTGAATCCATCTAAGCTTTACACTCAAGATTGTGACTTGAATGTTAATAACATGATACAACCTCATCTCAAAGCTAAAAGAAATTGGAAACAAAACTTATAACTTTGATTTGAGAAATGAAATTTTTTTAACATTCTTTTATTTTCCACTATACTTATAAATTATTATTTTTTTTCTAAAGGATTGTTGTTCTTAGTCGAACCCTATCTTAGGCCTTGCTCCCAAATAGTGGATATGCGATACAACAACGTATTCTTAGTTTCCGAATACACCCAATCGGATGCTAACGTTTAATGGGTCTATCGCGACAACAACCTTTTTCCTACACAGCCTAGAATCCCAAAGTCCCTTCAGTTTGCAATTCATCACCTAGAGCCCGCTGGCTCCCCAGTGATGATTGCCTTGTACGAACATCCTGATTCCACCGTACAATAGTTTAATCCTAGTTGACGACCCCATCCGAGTCTCACTTAACATGGATACGCCAACGATTAAAAACTATAAGAGCTTTTATTATTCTATTTTTTGCGATTGCTTTTTGGCTACGAATCAAATAATGCTTTTGCATTAGAAAACTGCTTCATTGGCATTCTTTTTATAATTTATATTTTGCATGAATGGAAAAAATTTCACTTTAGAAAATACTTATAAATTTGAAACCAAAATCTTACTTACATAATAATGTACTTTAAAATGTTAAGACTTTATATAAAGACTGATTTACTTAGTTAAATTAAAAAGAGCACGTATGATTTGGTGTATTTAAGAGCTTGTGGGAGTTGTAAATAGACACAAATCAATTAATATAAGCTTTAGGTTTTCAAATTAAACTTGCTTTAAGCAAAATAACACTTATATTTACTACATTCATCTCTTGTTCTTACCATTTTTTAAATCCAAAGCAATAGGATTTGTGAAAGATTAGTTTAGGCCCACAAAGGTAAGGTTAAGAAACTAGCCTAGGCCTTTTCACCCGGTCAATGTCAATAATTAACTACTATTTCTCCCAACGGTATTACCAATAAAAGTGGTGTTTTCCCCAAACTTAAGCTTCCATTGAGCTTCTCTTGCCAAGCAAAAATAAATTTAAAATTTTCCACTTTGTTCACAAAAAGGTAATTCAAAAGATTTCAAACAAGGTTGCGTGAAATGCAAATCTAATATCGAGATATCCTCCCCAATCTAAAATGAAACATTGTTCCTCAATGTTTGAAAAATAGGGCGTCAAAAAGGAATCTTTAACATTAATTATAAAGGTCATGCCAGAAGAATAGATGTTAGTTCGTTTTAAAGACAAAGATAAAAAGATTTCCCACTTTATGAGAGAAGATTGGAGAACTTTCAATGGAAATTGTGGGCATTGCTTTTGTTCTTTACAATTATTGAACCATTGAATCCTCCAAAATCCGGAAAAACACTTAAACAAACAAACACTAACAACATCAAGAACGTAATGAGATACATGATTCCTCTCATCTTGACATTGTCTAGCTCAAAACATGAATTAAATTGGCTTGGTTTTTTGTTAACCAAGTTACAAGCTATCTCGTTCCCCGAATTGTTTGTACTTGGGGAAGCAAAAAGAGATAAAATAAAAGAAGATAAAAAAGGGATAAGCTGGGGTGACTCCCACAGAAGCGCTTGTTATTAACGAGTCCCCTAAGCTTGATCATATATCAACAAGGTTCATCAGAGGATAAATTTGAGGGTGGATGGAAAGTCTAAGATCGGATCCTCCCCAAACTAGAGAATTAGTTCGGATGAAAGGTGGGTCGGGATGGGATAAAAGTTATCAAGAGTTGAAGAACTCTTCCCTTTCAAGCACACATCAAAAATACCCCGGTTTAAAAATCTTTATCTTCACCTCCCAGGTGGAGTAAGATGTGGGTATAATCCTCGGAGATAGGTGACAATGGTAAAATTGTTCGTTATTGTGGAAAAAGTTTAAATCATTGTTTTCTCATTATTAAGCAAAACATCATTTTACCTCCTCCGGTGTCAAAGGTTTTAATCATCATAGAAAGATTTAACAATCATTCGGACCATGAAAAGAAATTCCACCTTTCAACTTGTGAAATATTTTCCCCATAAGTATGTGGAGTTCATTAAACATGACCTAATTACGGGCTAAATACAATAAAACCTCGATGGGTTAAAATATCGACCTTGGGAAGGGGAAAGAGAACATCGTCAAGTGGTTCCTCAAAAGGAGGACGTTCCCCTTCCGAGTCATCATCGGTATCAATTCCCGGAGGAATCATATCACAAGATATATCAATCTCTCCTTAATTATTTGAAATACATTTTAATCATTAGAAAACATCCGGAAGGACGAGGGTTTTCATTAAGCAAATATCATCGAAAAACTTTAAATCTCCCTCCGTTTCACAAGTATCATTATTTTTCTCTTGATTTTTTGTGAATAACCGCATTTTGAAAGCATCTTTCTCCACAAGGTAATGATTTCCTATCGTGTTCAAAAAGTGGATTTGAAAAATCATTAAATGTATCAAATTTATTTTCCATTTCGAACTTGAATCAGTCATAACTTGAGAATTCTTCGTTTTGGTTCAAAAGCACTTTTCAAAACTTGAATTTAGATTTCATTTAAATTTTCCCTTTATTGTAATCTCCACATTTTCCTTTGCATTCGTTGGACATATTGGATAGGATTAAGAATCTCACACTAGACTTTTTTATTTCGTCTGACTCCGTTGTCTGGAGTAGTGTTGATTGCTACATACACCATTAAAAGTGAAATCCTTCCATTGCAAAATTTTTCGGCAATGGTTGCGGAATTTGATTTCTTTCATTATTAAAACTCATTTTGAATAATCTTCAATTACACCATTTGAATGTTCGTTAGGGACTTCTCTTGGGGATTCGAGAAGGAATATCGTCTCTAGTTTAGTTTTGAATCTTTTGATTGGGGGCAAAAGGCTAGTCGTACAGGTGTTATAGAAGTGTAACGGTTTTTATTTTAGGGTCATGGTGTAATCAGGGATTGATTGACAAACATTTCATTCGTGGGTTTCTTTTGTGGATAGGTTTGTGGGGGATTGGTGGGGCAGAGGGGTTACACGGGGGCGGGGGATTTCCGATTTTTGGTTAGGTGAGAAGACATGGTGCCTGTGTTAATGAATGTGTTGCTCAGAGGAGGAAGGTTCGTGTTTGGGTGTGAATAGGTGGGACTTGGGGATTATAGTATGTAGGTGCGTCGGGCACTTGGGGGGAAGGGTGGTGGGGATGCCACCAGAGGTAATGGTGGTAGGTGGGGGTGAGGAACGGGGTTTTTGTACCGGCTGGCGGTGGTCTCGTTCGGGGGGGGGTGTGCTATGTATCTAGGGTCTCTTCCTTAGGGAATGTCGGGTGTCTGTATTAGGAGTATCAATTTCCCTTAATTCCAATGGTCACCAAAATAACAATGGAAAGTCTTATCTTAAATGGACGTAGACCTTAAAAAAAATCTCTTCACCAATTCATCAAAAACAGTTTTTGATAGTCCTCATCGTAATACTCATCGGGAATATACGTCTAGATCTCTTGGGGTTTGGGATAGGATACTTATCACTAGCTTCACGTGAATTCTTTTTTGTGTGTTAAGATGCTCATCCCCCATTTTTAGAGAACTAACGGATTCCTCGGGAATTCTTTGCATTTCTCCTAAAGAAATTGACTTACAAAACACTTTAAATCCTTTTAATGATGGATCAATGCAAGATCGCCTCGAGCGAGTAGAAGCTTTGGAAGGAATTATCTGATTTTTTAAACACTCTTTCTTTTACGTTCAGCTTCTAATCCTCGGCCTCTTTTTCCTTTAGCGAATCGCTATCTCTCTTCTCTTTGCATTGTAAGACATTATCACAAAAGCTCTTTAAATGTACCAAGAAATTCTTGATCTTTAATTCTTTGTTCTTTCAATTTTTCTTCAAAATCATTGTCTCGTATATTGAAACATTCGTGATCCATATGATACCCTCCACATGTCTCACAAATGGGATAACCGTTTTCGCACCACAATTGAGTACAACAATAGTCTTCGTGAGAACCACGACAATACGAACAACAAACAACACGCGAATTATCTTGTAAATCATATGGTGTATTACTCACACCATCATGACAAGAATAATCCGAAAAGTGTGGAGGTGTGGTATAAAGATTAGGAGAATAATTGTTAGCACTTGAATAAGTATCACCAATTGAGCAATCTCCATTAAACAGTTTAACCACACTCGCACATAGTCGAATACACGGGCAATGCGGGATTCGTTTTGTCCTTCCGCATTCAAAACAAGGATAAAACCCGTATGTCGACATAATAAAGAATCAAAATATAGAGGAATTGAGAAGAAGAATTATATGGATAAGAAGATAACGAAGAATATTTTTGGATTTTATGATTTTTTTTTTTAATATTTATAATTTTTATTTATTAAAGCCTAAAATTCTAAAATGGAAAATTTATCGAGAAAGAACTCAACCAAAGATCTACTCACGATCACGGTAGCTCTCTAACAAACTAACTCACAAAAACGAGCGGAGAAAAGGGGAAAGAGCACGTGCTCTTTAGAATAACCCTTATCCCTGGAGGCATCCGTGACCAAGCTGCCTCTGTCTTTTATGAATAAGCCAATTAGAGGTGAGCCGTACCTAGCGAGTGTCAAAAATGGGAGTGTTTTGATCTTTTGTTGCGATGATATTCATTGATAATTACTCTATTAAAAGTATTTATTATTGTTTATTCTTTTTTTTAATGGAAAGTTTTTTTTGTTTTCAATTGCTTCTTATTATCTATCTTTTATTTTTAGTAAAAGAAAAGAAAATATATTTTTTAATTTTTAGTGTTTTTTGAATTTTTTTTTATCTTTCTTGTTTATTATATCAAGAATGGTAACTTTCCAGGTGGAAAGAGATCTTTCTCGACTTTACTTCAACGAATTTCCTCAAAAATCGTTCACGTCTTTCCCGGCAACGGCGCCAAAATTTGGTTGCGTATGTAAGCACTAGTCAAAAAATTTTTTTTTTTTTTATATAGGTATAAGTTATTAATCACCAGTGACAATTTTCTTCTCCAAGTAATTTCTCAAACAAGATGTAATAAAAGGTAAAAATCTCACTAAAGAAAACACAATATGTATATTTTTAACCGGGAAGTATTTCTTCTCGGGTCGTATCCTAACGAAGTCGTGAATTGAGATTTGGGAATAATTTGGATTCGAGTCAAGAACGGGTAAAGGATTTTTGAATTTGAATTTCCAATACAAATTTTATAGCTCAAACTAAAAAACAAATTAACTAACACGAAATTTTAATACACGAAATAGTAAAAATGTGAGCTAAAACTGAAATTTAAAATCTAGGTGTACTTTTATAACAAACTTTTTACCTTAAAATCACAAATTTAAAAAGAAAATTTAGGAAAAAGATTTAGTAATTTTTTAACTATTTTTTTGAATTTTTTATGAATTTTTCAAAGAAAAATGAATTACTAAAAAAAAACTTTTTATAAAAAATTATCACAAAATTCTAATTTTATTTTTCAACAATACTAGAATTTGAAAGAAAATTATATCAAAAAGAATTAAAAAATTTCAACTATTTTTCTATTGTTTTTGATTTATTTAGGAAAAGAAATACTAAAACCTATTTTCTAATTCTTAGAAATTACAATTTAACTGGAAAAATAAAGAAAAATGTTTTTTAACTACTTTAAATGTGCAGAAATGAAATGATACAAAAATGCCTAAATTTTATAAGCCAATTGAATCATAATTTTATCAATTAAAAACTAAAACCTAATTTTTAAAAACTAAAATTTAAAAAATTAAAACTTTTTATTATTCCTAAAAAAGACAGGGTAAGAAAAGTGTAAAGATAGAAGCAAAATATATTAAAACCCCCCACCACACCAAAACATATCCTTCTCACACTAATTCCCCTAACCCCTTAGGTATTCCCAAATAAGGGTGGCGGGGTAAACTTTTGGAAATGTACATCTAGTTAAAAGGGGTAACCTTGAACTATTGCAAAATTAAAAACAAACCTACGACTTGGCTTATGTTGGCTAATCTAAAAGTGAAAATACCGCAAAAACTTAAAACTAACAAAAGTTATTAAGAGCCCCTTATCACTCTAAATCTTTAATCCAGGGCAACTACTGAAACCTTTAATGCAACATGAAATAAGATAGAAATATTAGCACATTCCATCATTATGTTCAGAAACTTAGGTTTTGCTAACTTTTCCTAGAATTTGGCTTATTTTTGCTTATTAATAAATGAAAGTTAACTAAAAGAAGCTATAAGCACCCTAAGATGTGTACTAAGTATTTCTAAAAAGAAATAAGCTGAAAGTTAACAAGCTTAATGAGAAATTTGTTATTAAAAGTGCAAGTTTAAGCTTTTTGACTATTTTTTAAGCTAAACCCTAATAAGACTAACTAGCTTATAACTACAATTCTAGAAACTACAATTTTGGAAATAAGCTAACCTAAGAATATTGAATTTACCTAGATAAAAGGATTCTTGAAATAATAACTAGAAATGAAAAATCTAAAGGAAATAAGCTAAAAACATTCTGCTGGCTTATCTTATTTTGACAAAGTACATAATTAAGCTTAGATTAAAAGCTTGAAATGAAAGTTAATAAGCTTATCTATACTAAACTTAATGGAGCTAGCTATGGAAATGCTTAAAATCAAATTTCTAAATCCTTAATTAAAAGAATTAAATCTAAATTGTAAATTGATGAGCCAAAGCTAAGTACTAACTGAGTTGAGTTACGTATTGTTTGCTGATAGTTCTTGGTAAGAACTATGTGCAGGGCTAAATTTCCACTTAAGAACTCATGAACTAACTCATTACATGTATACAAGTGTACATTATCACAATATGAACTCTAAAATGCCATAAGTCTCTTAAATCTAAAAACACCTTATACTTAAAACTGCCCTGGTGATAAATTTACAACACTATTTTTAAGCTAGAAAACTTTGTAATTCAACAAACTAATTCTTGTTTTGAAACCTATTTAAAAACTTGTTTAATACCACTTATCCACAACTGTCCTATGTGTATTTAACTACTGATATTGACTTTTAAAAAGTCAAAACGACTTAATCCAACAACTATTATTCTAAACTGTCACAAATGAACCTTGAATTATATCTATTTTAAAACTAGAAATGCTTTAAAACCCTTTTATCTACTCTCATTTAAAACTAACCTAATGAAGCTTTTTTAAGAACCTAAATTCACTAAAAGGGGGGAGCTTCTTATTAACAGAATACAGCTAGTTGTCAGCAAGCTAATTACTTATATTGACAGAATTAAAAGAATAATGAGAGCTTATTGGATTTCTAGACTACCAATAGTTTAAAAATTCATTTGCATCTTTAAACTTATTCTAAACAATTTCTAAACAGGATTAAGCTCAAGGAAAACAAAAAATAAGCTACTGAATTAAGCTTATGTATATGCTAATATGAAATTTTAGAAAGTGGATAACCTGAATTTTGTTGTATATGACACTAGCACTCTTGTTGAAGTGACGTGGCTTAAAAAAATGCTACCTAATGGCTCTTCAGCCTCTAAAAACCCTGAGCTATAGCTCAATACAGCTGACTTGATATTTATTCTTCCTCAATGCTTCTATAAATTTGAATCCAAACTATGGTTAAATGGCACAACATTTGAACTAAAGTAAACAAATACAGTTTATAGAGGATTTTAACAAGATTTGAAACATATTTGACATAATTAAGCTATTTTGAGGTTATTACAAATGTAACAGTAACAATGGTCAGGACATTGAAGGAATTGAATGTACAATTAATAAATAAATGAGTTGAAAAATGAAAGTAAAGTTCAATGAGAGTAAATGAAAGTAAATGGTTCAAATAATCTCTAAAAACAGGAGAAAATGGAACAAGAAAAAATGATAGTTACAATATTCCTATTTATGACTAAATTGTCTGAGCTTGAGCTTTGAGTTTGACCGCATCTGTTGACCAATCTTAACATTGGTTAATTTGTAACCGTTTTTTGCCTTTTGTATTCAAGCCGTCTATTGCTTTGGAGACGTTTATAATTTGTTCCGGCAAATTTACAAGGCCCTCAACTCGTGTACTGCTGTCAGCTCTGGGACCAATGGGAGAGATTGCCAGGTGGACTGTTGTGTTGTGGCATTTGTTTAATACAAGATTGGTGGGTTGAAATTAAAAGGTGGATGATGTGTGGAGAGGTGATGACTTAGGTAGTGTTGGGGATGGTTTGAACGAGGTGTTGGGAGTGGGGGGTGGGTGGGGGGGGGGGGTGGGGGGGGGGGTTGTGGTTCCCCCCTTTTTTTTATTTTTTTTTTTGTGGGAAGAAAACTAGTGGCGGGAAAAAGTGTAGGGGTTTGTTAGGGATAAGTTTCGCCTGTGTTTGTATTTGAAAGTGTGATTAATGGCATAAACTAGACTTGCGTTTCTTGTTCCAAAGTTATAGTGTTAAAATAGTTTGAAAGTTGACAGATCGTCCTTTGATAGTTTCTATCTCCGTTTTTCCCCTTTATTAAACAAAATTTCCATCTTTAAATATCTTTGGTTCCTTTGACTTCTTTATACATCACCAAATGGAAACCTTGTAACTTTGAAAGCTTGACATTTATTAATCCTTGGACACTTGTAATGGACTTTGAATTTCTTTCCCCTTGTTGACAGGTCTGATACGCTTTGAGATTGGCTTCTATTCTTCACTATTGTCTTTTCTTTTAAGTTTTCTTGTCGGTTTTTTAGTACCGTTTTTCGCTTTCCTTTTGTCATTTACAATTTTCAAATCCTGTACAACCTAGATCAAAAAGCCCCACCCCCCCCACCATCAACAAATTTCTATCCTTTTGGCATTATTTGGCTTTTATTTGGCAAAATCCCGAATATTTAATTTATACAATTAAGCATTTATCACTTCACATGAATGAAGAGATGGAAATGCGTGATAGTGTTATACTCAAGCGTGCGAGGCAAGCTGATATGAGACGGAACTTGCGTATCTAGGTTTAACTGATCTTTCGAGCCCAAGAATGGAGTCTATGATAATGTCCAACAGTCCCGTTGATGATGTAAAACCACGAGGGAGGAAGAGTAGATGGAACGTTTATATGTCTGATAGGATTGCTCAGGTAAAGGCTGAGAAAGAGCAGGGAGGCAAAACTCCTGTGTGTGGCCATTGGCCATGATGATGAAGATATTGATAAATTTGTTGAATTACACAAGACTTGCTTAAATGACGTTATGTACTTCCCCACCTACGATGTGTATGGTCTCTCTAGTAATGCTGGAAACATGGAGAAACTTACTGCATTACAGAATGAGTTTGATGCTGTGAAGAAGAGAATGGATGATGGTACAAAGAAGGCGCTACGCTCGGAGCAAAAGATAAAGCTTCTTACAAATAGATATAAGATGCGAGCTGCAAAAATCTGGTCACAAGTAGAATAACCTTTAGCAATATGTAAAAAGTGAATAGAATATAAGTTGCTTTGAATGCATTAAAAAGACAAAGCATTTTGGCAGCACATCAATCGTATTAGTAACATCGGAAGATGTTCAAATGCAGAAAAGATTTAGAGAAAAACTCTACAGAATCGTTATGATGATTTGTTCGTAGAGCAAGAAAGAATCCGCAGTCAGACGGAGAAGTAAACACAAGAAGCGAATAGATAAGAAGATATTGCAGAAAAGCAGGTTGAGGAAGCAAATCGAATAATTGATTTCAGTGAAATGACCAACCTGACAGGCCAAGCAAACTTGGTAACTTAGTATGTTTCACTTTGTAGAATGTTTATATTATTGTGTACGTGATTATTGATTTCATATCTATTTTGTTTTGTTGCCTGCTTGAATCTGCTGCTTTGTCTGCTGTCTGCTTGTTTTGCACCGAGTCTGCACTCTAGGACGCTCCGCTATGTGTTTGTTTTTCGATTTTGGTTTTCAATGGGACGTTTGGTCGTCTGTCTGAGACTTGACTGGATGTCGTCTTGTTAACTTCATGATTGCATCGGGATTAAAAACTTCATTTAGCACCGCGAGTACTGCTACTCTAGGATGCTCGCTCTGTGTTTTGTTTTTTCGATTGTTTTTGTTATTTTATGTTCGACAAACTCCCAATGTTCACCGCTGTGGCATTGTGAGTTTGAGGGGAGATGTTAGCTAATAAGGCCTATAGGCCCGGCTCACTTGTTTAGGTTTATTTAGTTTTTAGGGTTAGGTTAGTTTGTCTTCTATTTATTATCCTGTAATTGTCATTGTTCATTTTTCATTTTTGATTTCTACACATATGTGTCAATTTTTTCGCTTGTTTGATTGATTTAAGAAAATTAGTTATTCAACTTGGTTTCTGAAAGGAGTGTTTAGGTAACTCCTATATTTTGTTTGAAAATGTATTTCCTTAATTTTTTAGGTAAGTCATATAAGTAGAAGTGAGGTTTAAAATGTGTAATATGGTATATGATTACTTATTGCACCTTAATTAGTATTATATACTCTTTGCATCTTATATGTGAGCTTGTTGTTTTCATTAGCGTTTAGGATGCCATGTTACTTATGTGTTAGCTTTCTGATTTCATGAATATGCATATTACGGCTTATGCTAGGTATCGTGCACTTCATATAGGCATATTGATCCTTCTTTGCATATGCTACATCAACAAGATGCAAAATCAAAAAAAAAAAAAAAAAAATGAAAAAAAACTCATTATCTTAGGGAATTAGTATAGTTTAGTTAAGTGTTTGAAAAATATTGTCATAAAATTTATGCACATCAAAGTAGGATTGACAACTTGAATGTTTCATCTGAAATACTCAAGTGAAGATGAAGTGTAATGATGTCTTGTTGTAGTTTTAAAAATATTTTTCAAAGCGGGTCAAAGTAATAAGTTATTATTTTGGTTAACAACGGCCAAAACTAGTGTTTGGCAAACATATAAAAAGAAATCTCGGGTAGTGTGGTCGCGGTTCATTTAGACCTAGTGTTTTTTCTATTGTCTTTGATATTATAAGTATATATTCTTAGAATAAATTCTGGAAAGTTTTTATGTTATGTCAAGTTATAGAAGTCGAGTTTCGGTCATTTTAGCCATGTATAAGATTGAAACAAGTTTTGTAGAAAATGGGTCTGATAAGTGTAGAATACACATCATCCGTTACTTGTACCTATATAACCCATTTAAACCCAAACAGACACAAAATGACAAAAAATCTGCTTTGTATTTGTGTTTTGTCTGTGTGCAGGTCGATGATATATCAAAAATCACAAGAAAACAGTTCAAAAACAAGCAAGCCGGACACGAGATCTGTGTAGGTACAAAGACGAATAGCCAGAATGTAACATCCCGTATTTTTTTTATCAATGTACGTCGCTATTAATTATTATTATTTTTTCTTCTTCTGTTACGTTTCGCTTTTAAATTTTAATGAGTTAAGTTAAATCGCAGTAAGCTTAAATATTAATATTACGTAAACGGACACCAACAGAATTAAAGCTTTCCTCAAGCAAGCAATATAATTATTTTACGAATATAATATACTTTTTATATTTTATTTTAATTGGGATGCTTAAAACATTTTACGGTTCACAATAAAATACGTTTTTAGGCCATACTCGGTAACCACAAAAATTAATTCTACGCTCTCCAACAATACCCACTTTATACCCAACGTACATAAAGTTTACTCAAATATATCATGTACATCTCTTATATGCCGAATTCTTGGCAAATGATACATGATATAAGAAAATTTTTTTCCAACTTTGGTCAAATGTACATCTTATGCATTAAATCACACCATACCTTGTTTCCTTGACCAAGATAGTCTTCCTTAAGACCATGAAGTTGTCTTGGACCACTATTGCAATCTTTTTGACCAAGGACTTACTATATATGCATACATATTAGGGATAGGAACTTATACATGCAAGACTTAGCTAAAATCAAACAAAAAACTCCTCCCTTGTGCTCATTGCATGCCACGGCTCAAACCATCCCCTATAAACAATCCATACAAAATTTTTCACAACCTACACACATCTATACACATCCATTCTAAGATATCTAGGTGTTCCAAGCATTGTGATTACTTTTTCAAGTATTAATCAAGAAAGTGAAAAACTAGGGTTTTAAAATGGAAGCTAGGGTTTTATATCTAACAATGGTTTAGATTACTTTGGTTCTCATCTTACATCATAATAAGGTTGTTATCTAAAAAACCTTATCATGTCTTTATTGCATCATTTTTATATGTTACATGTTTTACTATAAATATATCCACTTAGGATTTTAATATGTAAACGAGATTATCACTATCTGTTTTGGGAATTTACAAACTTATTTATGTCATATTGTTATATATATCATGGAAAAATAGATTAATAAATATGTTGACATGTTGTTTAAGTATAAACATGATTTTGTATAAATTTGGGTTTATAAAGTTAATAAAACAAACTCTTTATAAATGAACACACTTGGATAATAAAAGGGTGATTTGATTTCGACTTCATATAGTAGGTTTGACATTACATAAAAATAATACGCCTCATGACGATTCCAAAATGATAAGAAACTCGAAAAACCGATTTATAACGAAAAGATTTAAGTTGAGTTACGGCGTTTTACGACGAGAAATACTTTTATAAAACTTATTGTTATAAAAATTTACTATTCATTACTGGAAAGTGATTTTTTTAAACATCAAAAAATATGATATAACTTTTAATTACGAGATCGTACTCGAAAGAATCGTTAAAAACGGAGCTATAACGAATTAAAATACGACGTTTACGAGTTTACGATAACAAAAACTATAAAAATAAGTATATATCTGTTATGAACAGTAAATCACTATTCATCAGAAAAACTAAAATTTTAAAAATGTTATATTTTGATAACTCGACTTAATACGAAAATGTGGACATAAGAAACGTAAGAAACAAACGTCTCTGCTTTTAAAAACGAGGGAAAAGTTAGCATTATTTTTAACTTGTGCACTATTCCTGAGGGTGAATAGTGTTGGTTCGTTTTTAAAATAAATTTTTGCGAAACATTTTAGAATCATTTATATAACATTTATACATGTCTTAAACTTTATAAAAGATTATTATTTACAAAGAAAACTGTGGAATTATATATTGATTATACGGAGTTCAAAAATACACGAATAATATTTAGCAAATGCAATTTAAATATTTCGCAAACACGAGTGACAGGTGGATGTAGCTATATAGAATTCATACGTGTATTAGTTATCAATTAGTATATTTGACTGGGGTTTCATAAATGGTGACGGCTCTTCGGGGTGGCGTATCGACGAGTTGTTGGATTTACGATTTAAAGTGTCCTAGCTCCTCATACGTTCACTACACGACCTTCTTAATTATGAATAGCCGAACGGAATAGTATGAATGAGCTATACGACCTATAATAATCAAAGTGACACACCACACCTTTTTAGTACTTATCTTACCTTTATTGGATTTAGGCCACACTACACCCCACCCACCCCACAACCCTTGCCTTCGGATTCCTTCGTGACACATTTTTATTGTGAATACTGTTGATTTCCATTCACTCATGGTGAGTTTCATAGCCCTTATTTTACTGTTTTAAATGTTTTTGGGGAGAATACTGCTCGTTTACAAACTTGTATATTTTACTACAGTACAATTACCTTTCCTTTCAATACTTTGTGAGTTCATAGTCTCGCATTTCAATCTTTTCAATGTTTTATAAACCTGCGAGGGGAATACATGCTCGTTTACAAACTTGTATATTTTACTACAGTACAATTACCTTTCAATACTTTGTGAGTTCATAGCCCCCTTTTTCTACAAATTGTGTTACAAAAATCTACGGATGTGAACTTACCATTGCTTGTTTTACTTTTTGGGACACACATGTGTTTTTCAACATGTTGATGGCTATCCAGATTATGCCTGATTTATTATTGCCTAGTTACCTTATTGCCGTGAAGTCCTATATATAATAAACCGTTAATTGTATTATAGTGAGCGGCTGGTGTTATGGATAGTCTATCGGGAGTCTAACAATCCTTTATTTTTGGAATTAATAAATATCGAAACAAGTCTTAAAGAGCCTTCGGGTATATGACTTAAGTAAAATCTTAAGATACGGAAGTAGGATTTATGGGAGGAAAAGTAAGTACACAATTAGTATTTATGAGTAGTGTTAGTGTCATGACTTGTAATTGACATTGATCTTGTTTTTAAGCTTAGCATGGGAAAAGTGAAAAATCGAAGATGATGAAGTTATCTTTTAAGACACTTAATTGTGCTTTTTGTTCTATGATCCTTAAAGTTACCAATGAGGTAATGAAAACAATACATTATGTCAACACAAATAAATTGTAGGTAGGAAGTTAATTATCAAGAAAAATCATAAAAAGAGAAAAATATTTGAAAATGGGAATTCGGGTGTTTTATAACTTGTGATCTCTTATCTCTCTCAACAAAAATCTTTGCTACTTTTCAAAGGTTTAGTTTGGGGAATTTTCGAGGTATTTGGTTATAAGGCATGTGATATTGCGTGAGGACACACAATGGTTTAGTTTGGGGAATTTTGATAAGTGTAGAATACACATATCCGTTTGTACCTAAAATAACCCAATTAAACCCAAAACAGACCAAAAATGGAAAAAATATGCTTGTATTTGTGTTTTGTGTGTGCAGGTACGGATATATCAAAAATCACAAGAAAACAGTCAAAAACAGGCAAGCACGGACACGAGAATCAGTAGAGTACAAAGCCGAAGCCAGAAAAGTCAAGCCTCAGTCAAAGTCAGCCAAGAAAAGTCAAAGTCAGTCAAAGATGGTCAAACTAAGTCAAACACAAAAGGACAAATCCTCAAAATATTTCACTTTGGTCCCTCAACTCTCACAAAAGTCCAAAAATGTCCCCTCCTCCCTTATTGGGCCCAGGAAAGCTTAATGGGCCTCTAAAAACCTAGGAAACCCTATCCGGATCCCAAAAGCCCAATCAAAGCCCAAAACCCTAGCCCATTCATCTTTTTATAAACCACAAGGGCCAGTTTTGCAATTTCCTAAAGTTATTTATAACTAAAAAAGGAGATAAGAAAGACAAGGACCATTTGTGTAATATCCCAAAGATATAACAGTTTTAACTGTCAAAAAATGGGCGCGAAGCCCTTTTTACTATTCATCGTCACTTACGTTTCACTAGCCAGGGTAAAACAAGGGGCAAATGGGAATTGAAGGGTGATTACGTCAATTAAAGAGCTCAAAAGTACAAGGCAAGGGTCAAATCAGTCTTTCCAAGGGATTCACTAGCTCACTCTCATGAGGAGGCCACGTCAGCAATGGTGAAAGCACAAGGGGTGTGGGTTTTTGCACTAAACACACTCACACAACTAGCACAAGCTGTCACATCAAAGAATGACAGCTTGGCAATCCGTGTGAGTGTGTTATTGATCCAACGGCTCAAATCTTTGATCCAATGATTATGACAATGAGTGGTGAAGATTGAAGGATTGAAGAGCAAGGCAAGGCATCCTAGAAGCTTCTTTCAGCACCTATAAATAGGGCCTCACTCTTCACACACACACACACGTAGCTTTTAGGATAGATTTTAGCTTAATTTCATTTTTAGCTTAATTTTACTTTAAATCTTGTAATTTCCTTTTAAATATTGTAATCAAGTTTTCTATTAATGAATTCAGTTGTTTTTAATCTCTTTTAAGCTCTCTTGTTAACTAAATAAGCTCTTATTTTACCTTAAACTGCTAAGCTAAATAGCCATAAGCTACTCATAAGCTCTTTCAGTCTATAAGCTGAAATAGAGCTTAATCAAGTCAGAAATAATACTTTCCAAACCTTAAAACAATCTAACTTACATTTACCATGGAATTCATTGGAATTGAGCTTTTGGAAGAGGGATCTAAAAGGGAAGGATCCCTATGGACTTATACCCTAGCTTATTCATAAGCTAGGGAGCTTGTAGCTGCCATATTGGTTTCCTCTTGTTTAGCTAGAGAATCAAGTAAGTTTCTCTTTTCCTTTTTCTCTAATTTCAGTTTAATCTGCTTAGTTATAGCTTATATGCTTATTATTGCTTACTTGCTTATTCTCTTTGCTTATTAGTACTCATTTGTGTTTAGTTTAGCTTAATAATCTTAGATGTTCATCTGTTTTTGCTTTTGATAGTTTAGATCTTTGTTTTTAATATATTTGTCATAAAAGCTTAAAAAACCAAAAATATTAGTTAATAGTCTTAGATCATAGATTCTAGCTTAATTAGTTGTTAAATTGTGTTTAATAGGTTTGATATAAGCTAGTTAATATCTGGTTTTAAGGGTTTAATAGTTAGAATTCATAAATCTTAGTTTAATCATTTCTGTCAAAGTCTATAAGGGGTGTTTGGCACAAGCTTGTTTGACCAGCAAAAGTCAAACTAATTTGATCAAATTACTTGAGTCACTTGTGTTTACCTTTAAGACAATTAGGAAAAGAGTTTTTATAAGTTAGATTTTGAAAATGAAAAAGTTAGAGCTTATATTCCTTGTTTCTGCACCAGGGCACCTTATCTCTTAAATTTTGATTGTGAAATCTTGAACCAAGCCATTTAAGGCTTGGTTATCTCTTGATTTGTGTTTGTACACTCTATTGGAGTGTGTCTAAGTGCAGGATTTCCCTTAGGAAACCTGCACTAATTGAGTTGCACTTGTGCAAAGTGCACCAGTACTAACTTAAAGTTAGTACTGCTGTCACTATTAGCCTAGTTTTTAGTTAAGTATAAATAGATTTTAGGTGCTTAGATTCAAGTAGGAGTTAGACTAGGTATAGCTTAATATAAGGAAAACCTGCACTCTTTGTCTTTGTGGTATTGCCAATTGCACCAGCAGTATTAACAAAAGTTAGTACTGCTGATACTTTACACCAGCAGTACTAACAAAAGTTAGTACTGCTGATACTTAAGCCCCAAATTAAGCCAGCAAAGCTAGGGTTTAATAGCTCTATCTTAGCTTATATATAAGTTATAGTTGTTTACAAAAGGTTAAGGTCAAATGGCTTATTGAGTTTTTTTTAGCTAAATTGGATTTTGTACCTTTTAAGTTGTTCATTACTAAGTTTAGCGAGTTTTATAATTCAGTTTTCAGTTGCTTTAATGTGTTTCCTGCTCTTATTTTCTTTTATTTATGGATTAAGCTATCACAAGCTTTTCCAAACTTATTTTCTTTTTAAATTTGGTTAAATTTGAGCGTTTGCAAGCTATAAGTAAAGCTAAGGAAAAACACTTGTTTTGTTTTCAGATTTTTAATAAGTGTTAGAGCTTTATTAATTAGTTTTAGTTATGTTCCTTTTTTATTAAAAAAAAGTTCAAAGATCTCTTTTAAGTGTTTCTGTCAACTTTTAGCTTATTTTCTGGCTTATTGAGTGCTTTTCAAAAATAGATAAGGGGAAACCCGGGTGAGCAAGACTCGAACCCGGGTCTCAACCCTCATCAACCTTTTTCACACACACACTTACCGCTTGCCCTTGGGACTTTTCTGTTAGTCTAATGCAACATTTAAGTTTTATACTAGTTTTGGCCTCTTAAGCTAAATAAGATGTTTCAGCTTAATTCATAGCTTATTTGATAAGCTACGACTTAAGTCTTATTTTTCCTAGGATCCTAATAGCATAAGCTATTTTTTGGTATTTTTTCTAGAATTTTTACTATAAGTTTAGTATTTTTAATCTTTTATTTTCTTTTAAAACTATAAAAAATCATAAAAAATAGAAAAATAATCAGAAAAATAAAAATCTTTTTTATAAAATTTTCTTTTAATATAAAGTTTGTAGGAAAATTGGTTTCACTTTCGTAGGGTCTATTTTGCAAAAATTCACTTTTTAAAGAACGGGTTTCGTTCCCGTTCTCGGTTTTAATTTTTATCTCTCGTTTTAACCCCGTTTTCGTTCTAGTTTTTTTTTAAAAAATAGAAATAAAAATACATTTAAAAATAGAAATAAAAATTAGGTTTAATTTTGTAGAATTTAGGTTTTTGGCCTTAGTTTTAGTGTCCCGTTTCACGTTTTTAATTAAATTTTGAAATTGTTGCCTTTTATTTAGTAGTGATAGCTTATCAAAAATATCTTTGCTTCATTCAAATCATAATCAGAACTAAAACGAGGTTTTAATTTCACTAGTCTTTGGGGAAACGACCCGGGTGATCATATTTGCCCGGTTTAGTATACGTATTATATATTATATATTATATATCTTTGAGAGTGAATTTTACCGAGGGTAACTTGATAATTTTCTTAATTATTCTTAGGTTTATATTATATTGTTATATATTTTAGGTATATAAAACTACAATCAATAACACATAGATATCATATACACTTAAACAAAAATCAAACCATTCTCTCTTTTCCTCCCTTAATAACCCACGACTCAAACCCCATCCCTATAAACTATCCATAAAAAAAATTTCTATCAATTATTTACACATTCTCATATCATATCTAAGATGTCCTAAGTTGTTTGCAAGGGTTGGTTAAGGGTTTACAAGTGTTGAAGCAAGAAATCAAGATTAGGGTTTCATATTGAATTAGGGTTTTCATAGCTTGCTAGCTTGGGTTTAAAGTCTAAACAAGGGTTTAGCACATATTTCTCATCATCATCATTCATCACTAAGGTTACGTAAAACCTTTATCTTTTCATTTTCATGATTTTATATGTATATGATGTTCTATATAGAAAAATCACCATTTAAGACTTTTAAACATGTAAAAGG